>VDFB02281492.1:223216174-223277147 GCA_007258455.2 Sequoia sempervirens | reverse complement strand
ATGCTTGCATTGTCAAATGGAGTTATTTATACCCAGTTAAAGCGAGGTAGTTACTTGATTAACTGTATAGTTCACTTCATTAGGGTTTAATAATTAATCTTGCATGCATTTGCGAGACTGTAGTGAACTCAAGGTGATTTTAGGGTTACCTACACCTTGATGTATATAAATAAGAGCTTTTGCTCATTTGAAATTAACTTTTGCTTGAGAGAGAAATATATGCTGCGCCTACCTTGCCCTCAATATTGCTCTTTATGGTATTTGTTCATGTGTCTTCATTATTGCAATTGATTGTTATGCCACATAGGGTTTCGAAAGATTGTAATGCTGGATTCTTCCATAGTTTAGAGAAATCTGTTTTGTGAATCTTTTATTGTTATGATCGAGCGTTATGCCACACAGGGTTTCGTAAGATTGTCATGATAAAACCGTTTTGTGAAGTGTTTACTATGTTGATCGAGTGTTATGCCACACAGGGTTTCATAAAGTTTTCATGGTGAATCTTCTCTTAGATTAGGAAAATCTGTTTTGTGAATCTTTTGTCATTACGATTGAGTGTTATGCCACATAGGGTTTCACAAAGAGTTTGATGATAAAAGCTGTTTATGAGTCTTTACTATGCTGATTGAGTGTTATGCCACATAGGGTTTCATAAGATTATCATAGCAAATTCTCAAATCTGTTTTGTGCTTAATAAACTTGTTCAGATTGAGATGATAGTTGCGCCACCTTGCCTTCAAGTAGAGAATCTGAATGCGTTTATCGTCCGATAGTCATAACCTTGCTCCGTTTCCTCTTGCTCTGTTTTCCTGAGGAGATTGGATAGATATAAGTTGTAGTTTAGTTGATTTGCGAAACCAGAGAAAACTCAGCTGCAACGTGTAAGTTCTTTCAAGAAAGCCTTGTGCCTCTAGCAGCTGAAACAAAAAGACAGGACATAGTTTTGGCTTATTTTCCTTTGCAAGTACATTTGTCAAAGCATAACGAGGGAGCTTCCCCTCCATAATTTGAAGAGCACTCATTCGTGAGTGTGCATAGGCTGTTCATAACAACTTCTACTCGGAGGTGTTGGTTATTACGCCCGGTAAGTCTAGAATTCTCTTATGAAGATACCTACTTAATGTGATTGTTTCCATGAAGTCTAGGTGGACAATCCATGGAGTGGATTTCCAAGATCACTCCCCCCATCAAAACCTTTGAGGAGTTAATAAATCAGTTTATATCACAATATGCCTACAACATCCAACACCAGATAACCATGCTTGATCTTTGTAAAGTGAAACAAAAAAGTAGGGGAATCTTTCACTACGTTTTTGCAAAGATGGAGAAGATTGTTTGCACGATATTCCCGTCCTATTCCTGAAAAGGAAAAGATGGATATCTTCATCAATAGCCTAGATCAAGAATTAAGTTATAGGCTTAATCTTCATTGTCCTTGTAACTTTGAAAAATTGATTGAAAACGCAATCACCATTGAAGGGGCCTTGGTCAAAAGAGGAGTGATAAAACTTGATAATCCAAGTTCATTCAACCATAACAACAATGATAAAACAAGGTTTTGGAACAAAAATAAAAATGTTGTCAATGATGGTATAGTGGATGCAAACAATCTACGAACAAGACCATCTATCTTCAACCTATCAAGTGCTCCACAAAACAACCAACAAGGAAATACCAACCAACAAGGAAACAACAATCAACAAGGACAAAACTCCAATCAAGAAAGCATGACCAATCAAAACAAGGATAATCGTGGTAATTTCAATAACAATCTTGGTAATACCCAAACATCAAGTGTCCCAAGACCTCGATTCTTTTCAAATCGACTGAATTTTACCACTTTGGGTCAATCTCTTGAGTCTGCTCTCAAGGAGCTTCTCGATAGTAAGGTTATCACCTTACCACCACAAAGAGATTATGAGCCACGAGTCAAACCACCATCATGGAATGACTCGTATTATTGCAATTATCATCAATGTAAAGGTCATAGAACAAATAACTGTCAAGCCTTGTGAAATCTAGTACAAGATTTAATTGACAATGGCACCATCACAATTGAAGGACATCATACCAATGACGACCATCAAGCATTCAAAGATCCTTTACCAAACTATCAAAAGGGGGAAACATCAAATACCAAAGCGAAAAGAATAAATAAAGTTGAAGACAACATAATCCGCCACATCTATGCAAATGATCAACGGGTTAATGTTATTAAAATCAAGGAAGAAAAAGAATATCAACAAGTTAATGTGACTACGAGAGGACAAGCAAAAGTTGTCTTAAAAGGAAGTTCATCTAAGGCAGCTATTCCTCCTCCAAGTCATTATAATCTAGTTGATCAATTGAGAAAAACATCAGCTCAAATCTCCATCCTTGAACTTCTCAAAATATCTCCCATACACAAGAATATTTTAGAAGAAGCTCTTGTAAACACAACCGTAGACACTGATCTGGATGTAAACAAATTTCAAGCCATGGTGGGACATTTGTCTTCCCCCACTTGTCTTTCATTCTCTAAAAAAGATGACGCCTCCATGACACATCCACATAATTCATCACTTTATCTTGAAGTCATGATCCATAAACACCGAATCGGACGTGTTTTGATAGATGGAGGAGCCGTTTTAAACATTTGTACCTTAAAGCTAATACATGCCTTAGGAATATCAGAAAATTCCGTTGATCCACGAAGGAAAATAACTATCAAGGCATATGATGATGAAGAAAGAGCTTCTAAAGGACTAATAATGCTACCTATCAGAGTGGGACCTGTTGTGAAAAATACCCTTTGTCAGGTTCTAGATTGTGATCTTTCCTATAACATACTTTTGGGTCGTCCATGGATTCGTGATATGCAGGTAGTACCATCAACGTATCATCAATGCCTCAAGTTTCTGTATGATGGACAGGAAATAACCATACAAGTTGATTACAATAGCAACCAAACTTGTTCAAATCTTCAAGCAACTCAAGACGCCTTTGTGCCGCACAATAGGGAGGCTCTTACTGCTTCTTCTTCTAATCTACAAGATCAATTACAAGAATTGACAAAGAATCTTGACACCAAGCTACATTTAAAAGATAAAGGAGTAGGCAAATATTCACTATGCCTTTCTAGCTTACCTCCTTCTCTGAGGTCACATGGCCAGCCGACCCTATCAAATCAAAAGATCGCAACAGCCTCTACATCCCAGGCTTTTGTGCCAATCACGAAGTTTGATGGACAATTCATTAAAGCTAACACCACCAAGGAAGAAGCCGAAGATAGGGACATCCTAAGCTGGCTATACAAAGATGAAGATGAATCTGTCTTGCATATCAAGTTACCTGCTGACCAATATGGCAAAGGGTATACTATCATGCAAAGAATGGGCTATGAAGGAAATGGTCCTATAGGAAAAAGAAAAGAAGGAATCATTGAGCCAATTCAACCTATTTCAATACATCTAAAAGATAAAACAGGACTTGGATATGGTAAGGATATAAAAGAGTCAACTTCACAGCAAGCACAACAAACTCATGAAGGAGAATCAATTTCAGATAAATCCCATGGAGATGTCACTCTACAAAAATTTTATGGATCAGTTTTCCAATTGCAGAACAGTTCAGACACTGATTCCAATGAATACGAATGGGATGATGTCTCTGATGATACATTCTTAACAGAGAAAAGGGTGGATGTCATACACAAATTCGCACCCACGTTCTTACAAGGGGAGGGCTCAAGGCCTCCACTTGATTATGTTTTACAAAGCGATCATGACTCAAGTGAGGACGATTCAGATTTTAACGAGATTGATAATCGATAGGAGAATACCATTATAGACCTTGTCCATCATGAAAAATGACAACTATGTCATGACTTTGACTGCTCAAGACCTTACCCAACCTAATGATCCCATACCTTTAATCTATCTAGAACTTATTGATTGGGACAATGATGCACCTATCGATGTCCTTACATTTCATGATGATGAGGATACTGTAAATTTCCTTTGTTCATCTAATCAAGAAAACAAGTGTTCCATTGAAGAATCTCATACTCAAGATTTTGATAAGGAGGGTGTCAAGTATCATAGCTGCAAAATAAATGAAATAAAAGATGGATCTATCTGTGAAAACCGAAAAACAGCAGTGGTAGATCACAACAAGAGAAAAATAAAGAGTGAATATGACGGTGAAAACCTTTTTGAGGCACTGAAGGATGAGAAACTTGACACTCTTCCCAAACATTATCAAGAAAGATCTTCTGTTTTGATTGAGCCCACAGAATCAATCAACATAAGTACAACAGAGCAGCCAAAAATCTTGCAACTTGCAGCATCATTAACAGTAGAAGAAGTACTGAAATTCATAGAGTTCTTGAAGGAGAATCAAATCAATTTCACTTGGTCATATGCCGATATGCCAGGGTTAGATCCTAATCTGATAATGCATCATTTATCTATAAACATAGGGGCAAAACCTGTGAAGCAAAAAATAAAAAAAATGCATCCACATGTTGCATTTTTGGTTAAAGAAGAGTTAAAGAACCTTTTAGATGTTGGATTCATTCGGTCTATTGACTATGCAGAATGGATCTCCAATATTGTACCTATTTCAAAGCCGGATGGAAGGATTAGAATTTGTACAGATTTCAGAGATTTGAACAAAGCATGTCCCAAAGATGACTTCTCTTTGCCAAACATAGATATGATTGTTGATTTAATTGCTGGCCATGCAATGTATTCATTAATGGATGGATTTTCAGGATATAACCAGATAAAGATTGCACCAGAGGATCAAGATAAAATAGCGTTCACGTGCCCTTGGGGTACCTATTGTTGGAATGTCATGCCATTTGGGCTTAAAAATGCAGAGCAACTTATCAAAGAGCAATGACCACCATTTTCCATGACATGATGCACACCTTCATGGAAGACTATGTGGATGACTTATTGGCCAAATCCAACACAAGAGAAGGACATCTAGAAATCTTGTCAAAGATCTTTATCAGAATGGAGAAGTTCAATGTTCGACACAATCCAAAGAAATGTGTCTTCGGCATTAAATCTGGAAAACTCCTGGGATACATTGTTTCAGAAAAGGGCATAGAGGTTGATCCAAGAAAAGTACAAGCTATAATGGACATGTCGCCACCACAAAATATTAGTCAGCTCCAATCACTGTAAGGACGACTACAATCCATCAGGTGGTTTATAGCTCAATTGGCAGACAAAAGCTTACCATTTACACATCTATTGCATGAAAATATCCCATTCAAATGGGAGGAAAAGTGTGAAACAACATTTAATCAGATCAAGCAATATCTCATGAATACACCAGTCCTAATTCCGCTAGTTCTAGGAAAGCCACTCATACTCTATATTTCAACAACAAAAGTATCTTTGGGGGCGTTACTAGCACAGGAGGATTCTACAGGAAAAGAAAGAGCCATATACTATATCAACAGAACTTTAACAAGTCATGAACTAAACTACACTTTCATTGAAAAAGCTTGCCTAGCAGTAGTGTTTGCTTCTCAAAAGTTGCGCCACGATATGTTGGCTCATACAGTTAAGCTGATAACCAAAATCGATCCACTAAAATACTTCTTAAGCAAAGCTACCTTAACAGGAAGACTTGCAAAATGGGTAATGATCTTAAGTGAGTTTGACATTCACTATGTAGATCGAAGAGCTATAAAAGGACAGCTCATAGCAAATCAGTTGGCCGAAGCACCTTTACAAGAAGCAAACCCAATGCACATTGAATTTCCTGATGCAAACGTCTTCACAACAACAATTAAGAAATCATGGACATTGTACTTTGATGGATCTTACACACAACATGGCTCGGAAGCAGGAATTCTTTTTATCACACCTGAAGGACATACCATTCCAAAATCATATCGATTGATGTTTCCCTACACAAATAACATAGCTAAATATGAAGCATTGCTCACATGAATGAAGATAGCATTAGACTGGCAGATTACAGAGTTGCAAGTCTACGGTGATTCACAACTTGTCATTAATCAAATCAATGATGATTATTAGACTAAAGATGATAACCTGCTACCTTACAAGAACATGGTGGATGATTTTAAAAAGTATTTTGTGGCAATCAAGTTTTCACAAATCCCAAGGATTGATAATAAAGTTGCAGACGCAATGACTACAATTGCTTCCTTGTTACAATTATCAGAAAATCAAATACGGTACGAATTCTTGGTGGAACAATTGTTTTCTCCCGCCTATGATAATCCTAAGACCCAGGTCATATGCCATTTAACCGGTTCTGATTCACCTTTATATGGCAAGATTTATACCTATCTAAAAAATAACATCTTACCTTCGGACTTATCCCGAAACCAAAAAAGGAATTTCATACGCCAATCATCCCGTTATACCTTGATCGTCAATATCCTTTACCGACGTGGTCTTGATGGTACGCTTCTTCGATGTCTTGAACGTGATGAATCTGAGCAAGTTTTACAAGAAGTTCATGGTGGTATTTGTGGAACTCATTCAAGTGGTTTAACCTTAGCCAAAAAACTTGTTAGAATGGGATATTATTGGCCTACCATGGAGAGAGAATCTTTTACTTTTGTCAAGAAGTGTTCTAAATGCTAGATCCATGGGAATCTTATTCATGCACCAGCACAAGAACTGTAACCTTTCACTCTGACATGGCCTTTTTCTCAGTGGGGACTAGATCTTGTTGGCAAAATTCATCCTTCATCATCAAATGGGCATAAATTCATCATCACAGCTACAGAGTATTTTACAAAATGGATCAAAGCTATTCCTTTGACAACCGTGACTGATAAACAAATCTCTTCATTTATCTTGAATTACATCATCTACCGATATGGAATTCCTAATTCTATCATCACTGATAATGAGAGGCCTTTCAAGAATCAGGATGTTGACGAACTTTGTGAAAGATTTCACATCCAACACAGGTTCTCTACACCTTACTATCCACAAGGAAATGGTCAAGCAAAAGCTTCAAACAAAACAATCTTGAAGATCTTGAAGAAGACGGTAAATGATGCCAGTTGTGATTGGCATGTCCAGTTAAATCCAGTTTTGTGGGCATACATAACCAACATTCGTACACCAACAGGAGCTACCCCATATGCTTTGGTATATGGAGCAGAAGAAATCTTACCATTAGAGGTTGAAATACCTTCGCTTAGGGTCTCACTGAAAGGATTGATAAATGATGAAAAATACCGAATATCTCGTCTGCAAGAGCTAGAACTGTTAGATGAAAGACGTCAACATGCAGCTGATCATTTGAAGGGTTATCAACAAGTTATGTCTCGTAGCTAAAATCACAGAGTTAAACCACATACATTTCAATTAGGTGATTTAGTCTTGAAAGAAAATCCACGCAATCAGCAAGACAAAGAAAAGAAAGGAAAATTTGAACCAAATTGGCTTGGTCCATTTGTCATCATTGCAGCATACGGTTCTAGAGAATATCAGTTATCTACATCAGAAGGGGACCTGTTTGAAGAACCGATCAACAACATTCATTTGAAGAAGTTCTATGTCTGAATCATCAAATCAGAAAAAGTCTTGAAAAAATATATAAAAATCAGAAAAAGTCCTAAATATATATATATATATATATAAATCAGAAAAAGTCCTATAAATACATAAAAATAAAAAAAGCAGAACAAAAAAAAATAAAATAAATAAATTAAAAAAAAAAAAAAGCAAAAAAATTCACATGATCTAAAAAAGTGTAATAAAACAAGTGGTGAAAACTTGGCAAACAGGCACTACTTGTGATCAAAATGGGCTCCTCTATCTACTAGCTTATGTCTTGCATTCGCTTTATGGCATCATCTATCTATATCTATCATCTGTACATATCTATCATATCCATATCATGCAACGAGAATCCTTGTGTTTCATCATGGCTTGATGAAATTTGTAGATATCCATCATATTTAGGTTGTGTTTACACTGGGGGCAGAAACACAGACTGAACAAGAGAGGGGCAACGAGATTTTAGAATATCACAAATGGACAAATGACGGTTTGACAAAACACAATATACATTGACACATCAAATCAACTTCAATACCAAAACGATTACTCAATGCCAATGAAATCAAACAACATGGTCAAAACAACGTTAATCAAAACACAAACATCAATGTTGATAACCTAGTTGGATGATCTTAATCTGAATAATGTTTGGAATACTTTACGCAAAATTTGAATTGTTGGTTGATTTTCTATCATATCTTTGGAGCAATTTGATGATGTACTGAACTAGAAAAGCAAGGAAGGAGAATGATTTTTCTTTGTCTGTTGTTTGTGAGTGAATCATTAGTACTATGCAAATTGGTCGCGAGACATGCTCTACTAAGTATCATTGATGACATTTCAGAATTTGCATGGGAAACGGGTTAACTCTTGTCTGTTTATGCAAGCGATACTCAGGTTATCTCGGTTCAATTATACCTAGATGCTTATATTATCTTGCTATATCAAAATTCATGAAAGCAATACTCAGGTCATCACTGGTGCTAACATACCCTTTGATGCTTGTATTAACTTTCAACATTTCAATGTTCTATGATGACACAAAAAGCACAAATAAGCTCTCAGAATGGCAATATTGTACAGATACCCTGCATGGTTAGTATAGATTACATTCATTTTAGAATCTGCATTTTGCATTTATAGATTTTTCCAAAAGCGGAAAAGTATCAAAGTTTCATATCTTTGCAATAAATGACTAAGTACATTTTGACATTCACAAAAACATCATCACATAAATTTTTCATACATATTTGCATCAGAAAATCATAAAAGAAAAAAAAAAAAACAAAGCATATATCATAATAAAAAAAAATCGTGGGCATTCATAAATTGTACCATCCATCATTTCACATTCTTATTCATAAAATCATTCATCAATAGATTGCAATCATATCATAACATTGCACTTTCATTTTCATATCTAAGAATCATGCATATATTTACATCATAAGCATTAACATCGTGAAACCATCACATAAAACATTATGCATATAGAAAATGGACACATTCATCACATAAGGAATCAATCGCTGGATATCATATATCTCATAAATGAATGTCAAATGTACAAAGATGTCAACTATGCATGACATAACATCAAAAAAAATGGGATCATATCAATGTGTATACAGATGTCTCAACAGAGTATCAATAAGACATATAAGACATCATGCAAAAAGCACTACGAAGTGTTATCCTCTGTTGCTGCTGGTCTAGGACCTGCCCCACCTATACCTGATGGACTTGCTCCACCTGCCCCTGATGACTGTTGGAATTATGCCTCAATCAATACGGGCTGAAACCTCCATTGGAGCAAAGTCGGAATGACATCTATCATGTCTGGCCGACTAGCAGCTTTGATACATTCAGTTTTGAACAAGTCACTGTGACCTTGCAGAAGTCTTGCCAAACGCTTATTCTTTGGAGCCTTCGCTGTGACATAGTGTATTCATTATGATCTCTTATCGCGTGGAGTTCTTTGGCTGATAGGCCATTCAATCGTAAATCGGGGAGACTCATGACGACTACGGGCTTTGGGATAACCTATGTTGGGTCGGTGAGAAGTCCCAACGAACAGTGAATGTCTTGCTGACAGGAATACATATGATGTCTTCACCATAATATAAGGGTCCCGGTGTGACGTCTTAGCGATAGATGAAAGTCATGCCGACGGGGACACACTCGGGAGTCATCGATGTAACACTAAGGTTTCGTTATTAAGTCTGAGCGATGTGCAAATGTCTCACCGATGGAGGCTCAAGTGTTGGCTATCGGGGTAACTCAAAGGTCCCGAGAAGACGTCTCAACGAACGTTGAAGGTCTCACCAATAGAAACACCTTTTGGGATCTTCGGTATAACTCTTGGCGACAAATGAACACTTCGGGGTAAATCTTAGAGCTTGGTGTGATGTCTTAGCGAAAGTAACATGTCTCGCCGATAGTGCTTTATGTTGAAGCCTTCGGGGTAAGTCTTGGAGTTCAGTATGTTCTCTCAGCGAAAGATGTAAGTCTTGCCGACTATTCTTTGGAGCTCGATATGACTTGTGACTTCGGTATAACCTTTGGTGACTCTCTATGATCTCCTGGAGAAAGCAATAGGTCTAGGAAACTGCTTGATGTTTCGGTGTAACACTAAAATCTCGATAGAACATCTTGGCGACTATGGTATCTCTTAGTGATATCGATATGAAGGTTATGTGGCATCGGCGAGACACTGTTAGTGTCTCACCGAGATGCCAACACAGTGTGAATTCTATTGACTGAGTGAGAATTTCTGATGTGGCATCTCGTGGATGAATAGGAGCCGAATGTGAACCATTAGCAGTTGGTTCGTTGTGACAGTTCTATGAGGAAGTTCTACAGACAGAGTTCGACATGGATATACTTGGAGATTGCAGTTTGTAATCGGTTGGTTGGTTTGAAGGTTGATTCGACAAATTATTATATGATTAGTAGATGTATTCTATTCTGTAATGACTGTAACTTAAAAGGTTCATGTACAAGATTGTTCATGGTGAATGCTGCTGTAAACAAACATCAGAAAGATAAGTCTAAAACTTGTATGTAATCTTTATTGTTGTAATACAAAGTGACTTCTCTTGGTGTGGTGGGTTTTTCTCCCATAAGGGTTTTCCCACGTATATCTGGTGTTCATGTGTGATTGTCAAATACTCTGTTTTTGTTATCTATTTCATAGTGCATCTTAATTGGACTGTAAATTAAAAAATTAAAAATATATCTACATTCTTTCCTAAGGTATTGATGTTAGGAGAATTGTTTCTGCATCTGATTTTCCTTACAATGACCCTCTTGGAGGTAATGGCTGAGATACACCCCTGATGGTAGCCCGAGAGCGACTATGTGTAGACCGAGACTGTGTATAACTCATTCTCTACTTAGGTGGCACTGCATCATGATACCTGGTCCTATAGAACTCACCTCCTGGGTGGCCCTGGTCACCTCTCTCATCATGTCACCAATCAAGGTACTTGTTGTTGCTCTCTACAGACTATCAGCTAGGGCCATGGCCTGCTCACCCTACCGTTTGGCTATATCTTTATCAGCTGTCATTGTAGTCAACTGTTCCTGTAGCTGTGTAACCAAGGCCTGTGCCTGTGCTAACTGACCATGCAAGCTCTTCACTCTACTGTGCAAGGTATCTATCTGACTCGGCACCACTGGATCTACTGAAGACGATGGAGCTGAATGTCTCATCTGCAGTCCACCTCTGTCACCACCTCTGTCACCACCTCTGCCGCTACCTTTGCCACCTCTGTCACCTCCTCCACCACTATCACCTCCACTCTCCTCATCACTGCTATCTCCATCCCCATCTGACTCATCATCATCATCCTCCTCAGAGTCATCACCCTCTGAAGCCGCCTCTTGCTGTCGCCTATGTCCCCCTATATGTGGTCTCTACTCTGCAACTGGAGTGACAGGCTCATCAAGATCAAATAATCGTGGCACAAGATGTTCCAACATATACTGACCATACTTTGGAGTCATCCCCCCGTCAAGAATATCAGCTTTGTAGTCCCACATCTGTACTCCCAAACCGATGAACTCTACCACTGCTGCATCATATGCAATCCGCGGACCCCACATTGTAACCTCCTGCTGCCGACTCGCATAAATAGAAGAAACCTAGGGCATACCTTGAGGCTGACCATACTGTTCTGTAATGACTGTAACTTAAAAGGTTCCTGTACAAGATTGTTCATGGTGAATGCTGCTATAAACAGACATTAGAAAGATAAGTCTGAAACTTGTATGTAATCTTTATTGTTGTAATACAAAGTGACTTCTCTTGGTGTGGTGGGTTTTTCTCCTGTAAGGGTTTTCCCACATATATTTGGTGTTCATGTGTGATTGTCAAATACTCTGTTTCTATTATCTGTTTCATAGTGCATCTTAATTGGACTGTAAATTGAAAAATTAAAAGTATATCTACATTCTTTCCTGAGGTATTGACGTTAGGAGAATTGTTTCTACATCTGATTTTCCTTACATGTGGTATCAGAGCCTGGCTAGTTGTGTTATCCTTGTGGGTACGTTGGGTTTTTTGAGTCAATTCTATTTAGTGGGAGTCTTGTAGAAAATTGTTATTTCTGATTACAGGTTGAGATGGCTAGCATGTATGGAAAGTTTGAAATAGAGAAATTCAATGGCAATAACTTTGAGTTGTGGAAACTCAGGATGGAGGATCTTTTAGTTGATCATGATCTTTGGATTACTGTGGCTGGAGTGAAACCTATAGGAATGAGGCAAGAAGATTGGGGCCTTGTAGATAGGAAGTCTAAGGGGCTGATAAGGCTCTATTTGGCAGACCCAGTGCTTCTGAATGTGCATGAAGAGAAGACTGCATCTTCCTTGTGGAAGAGACTGGCATCTATTTATCAGGGGAAATCTTTGGTGAATAAACTGTTCCTGAGGAAGAAGTTGTACTCATTGAGAATGCAGGAAGGAGGGTCTGTTGCTAATCATTTGAACGCATTTAATATGTTGATTGCTCAATTGACATTTGTTGGTGTGAAGACTGAAGAAGAGGATTGTTGTATGCTATTGTTGTGTTCTTTGCCAGACTCATGGGATCATCTAGTGATGGCTATTAGGAGTACAACATCGAATTTCAAGATGGAAGATGTTGCATCTTTGCTATCAGAAGAGATGAGAAGGAAATATTTTGAGATGGCGAAGGAAGTTCTTGCTGTCAGAGGAAGACCGAAAGAGAAAGGAAAGAAGAAGGACAAGAAGTCCAAATCAAAATCAGAGGGGAGATCAAAGTCTCCTAGAAAGAAGTCCAAGGTGAAGTGCTGGAACTATGGGAAACCTGGTCATGTCTGAAAGGATTGTAAAGAGGAGAAAAAGAAGAAAGACTCTTCCGATAATGGTTCTTCTCATAGTGATGGTGACGCCTTCATTGCAGTCTTGGCTACTCAGGCATCAGATGATGTCTGGCTGATTGATTCTAGAGAATCTTTCCACATGACATCTCATAGAGAATGGTTCACGAAGTATGAAGAATACAATCGTGGAAAGGTGTACTTGGCAAGTGATTCAACTTTAGAGATTGTTGGCCATGGAAGAGTTAGAATACAATTCCCTGATGGCAGAGCGAAGGGAATCAATAATGTAATGCATATACTAGGCCTGGCTTGAAACTTACTTTCTGTAAGTATGTTGAATTATATTGGAGTACAAGTTATGTTCTCTGGAAATGGCTACAAGATGACTAGAGGTTCAATGGTGTTGGCTAGAAGTGCTCAAATTGGTACCTTATACAAGCTGGATGCACATGTTGTTCAATGTAACAGTGTCTATGGAAAGTCACTGAAAGCTGTTCATGGAGGTAAAGAGGGAAATATCCCTAATTATGTAAAATCTATGAAAATAAAACTTCCTACAGAGAAGACTATGCTTTGGCATCATAGGTTAGGCCACATAGGAGAAAAAGGTTTAAAAACTTTGAAGAACAAAAAACCTGGTTGAGGGGCTTGAATATTGTAATCTTGAATTTGAATTCTATGAACACTGTATATATGGAAAGCAGCACCATGTTTCATTTTATTCCAGTCCTCATAAATCTTCTGGTTTGTTAGATTATATTCATTCAGATGTGTTTGGTCCAGTGAATGTTCCTTCTTTGTCTAAGTCAAGATACTACATGTCATTCATTGATGATTATTCAAGAAAAGCATGTGTATATTTTCTGAAAAGTAAATCAGAAGTATTCAGTCAGTTTAAAGAATTTAAAAATCTTGTTGAAAATCAGACTGGTATAAAAATAAAATGCTTAAGGACTGATAATAGCAGTGAATTATGTTCTGATGAATTCGAGAGGTATTGCAAAGACCATGGAATCAAAAGACACAAGACTACACCTTATACTCCACAGCAGAATGGAGTTACAGAAAGGTTCAATAGGACAGTGATGGAGAGAGCACGAAGTATGCTCAGTAGTGCTGGCTTGGAGGAGAAGTTCTAGGTTGAGGCTGTATCTACTGCATGTTATCTAATTAATCATTCTCCAAATTATGCTCTTATTGAGAAAACACCTTTGGAAGCGTGGTCTGGTAAGAAGCCCTCTCTTAGACATGTTCATTTTTTTGGCTGTGAGGCATATGCTTATGTGCTGGATGTGAAAAGATCTAAACTAGAGAACAATGATGTCAAATGTATTTTTATTGGCTATAGCGCTGTCATAAAAGGATACAAGTTTTGGAATCCTGATACGGAGAAGGTTGTATACAACAAAAGCGTAATCTTTCGTGAGTTGAAACCTTCCACTTTGGATCTGCAGTCAGAGACAAAGTCAGAAAATAATAAAGATGTAGCATTAATTCCTCCTACACCAGAGAAAGAGGAATTGAGAATTCAAAATGTACCTGAAACTGAGGAGAGCTCAAGCAATTCTAAAAGTCCCGAAGAAGAAGAACCTCAGCCTCAGCAAGTGAGGAGGTCAACCCGTGAAAGAAAACAACCAGATAGGTATGGGTTCTCTTTGATTGATTCTACTTGTGCCTATGCTTTAATTTCTAGCACTGATGAGCCTAGAACTGTAAAAGAGGCATTTAAAAAGTCTAATTCAGACTCTTGGTTGGAAGCCATGAATGAAGATGGCATCATTAGAAATAATGAAACACGGAGTCTAGTGCCCTTGCCTAAAAGGCGAAAGGTTGTTGGCTACAAATGGGTATTTAAGAAAAGTACAAAGGAATTTGGTTGCAAAGGGTTATTCCTGGGAGGGAATCAATTATGGTGAAATATTTTCTCCTGTAGCTAAGTGACATCCATTAGATTTCTTTTGTCACTTGCAGCAGCATATGACTTAGAGGTCGAACAGATGGATGTAAGACAACATTTCTTCATGGTGATCTTGAAGAAGAAATCTATATGTCCAGCCCGAGCACTTTGTTGAGAAAAGTAAAAAGAAAAAACTGGTATGAAAATTAAAGAAGTCTTTGTATGGAGTTAAAGAGTCACCTAGAATGTGGTACCAGAAATTTGATACTTTTGTATTGTATTTGGAATTTGTGAGATCAAAATCTGATCACTGTGTTTATTATAAAGCTAAAAGTGATCAAGTACTTGTTATTGCTCTCTATGTTGATGATATGTTGTTCATAGGCAATAGTAAGATAATGATTTATGATCTTAAGTCTCAGTTGTCTGCTAAGTTTGAAATGAAAGATCTTGGTGCAGCAAGGTATATTCTGGGGATGGAGATAACCAGGGACAGGAAGAATAGAAAACTATGGCTCAGTTAGAGTAAGTATATTAGGACTGTTCTTGAGAGATTTTGTATGAATGATTGCAAATAGCTAGTGGTTCCAGTCATGCAGGGAACGAAGCTATTTGTTGAGGACTGTCCAAAATCTCCTATTGAGATGGAGGACATGACCAGTGTACCCTATGCTAGTGCGGTTGGTAGTCTCATGTATGCAATGGTCTGTACAAGGCCAGACATTTCCCAAGTAGTGGGAGTTCTTAGTCGATTTATGGCTAATACACGAAGAACGCATTGGGATGCTGTGAAGAGAGTGTTTAGATATTTGAAGGGGACTTCAGATTTTGCTTTGTGTTACCATGGGAACTTGGTTGAATCACAGAGGACTCTCAGCATTCGTGGTTATGTAGATTCTGATTGGGAAGGGGACATTGACAACAGGAGGTCCACCAGTGGATACGTTTTCATGTTGAATGGTGGTGCAATGAGTTGGATGAGTAAGCAACAGGCTATAGTCACTTTGTCCACTACGGAGGCTGAATACATGGCAGCTACTCATGCTTGTAAAGAAGCAGTTTGGTTGAAACGTTTGTGTTCTAATATTGGTTTTGATGCAGGGGAAATAACTATTTTCTGTGACAGTCAAAGTGCAATTTGTCTGGCAAAGAACCCTACTTTCCATGCCAGGATGAAATATATTTACATGTAGTATCACTTTGTATGAGATATGGTGGAGGATGGAAATGTCAGTTTGGAAAAGGTTGATACTCTGGAGAATGTTGTAGATTCATTGACAAAGCCAATGAGCACAAACAAGTTCAGGTGGTGTGCCAACTCAATGGGCCTTAGTGCCCATGATTTTTAGTAAATTATGTTGTGCTCTGGAGGTGCCTGTATGATCTTCGTCAAGTGGGAGATTGTTGGAATTATGCCTCAATCAATATAGGCTGAAACCTCCATTGGAGCAAAGTCGGTATGACATCTATCATGTCTGGTCGACTAGTAGCTTTCATACATTCTGTTTTGAACAGGTCGTTGTGACCTTGCAGAAGTCTTGCTGAATGCTTATTCTTTGGAGCCTTCGCTGTGACAGTGTATTCGTTATGATCTCTTATCACGTGGAGTTCTTTGGCCGAAAGGCCATTCAATCGTAAATCAGCGAGACTCATGACGACTACGAGCTTCGGGATAACCTATGTTGGTTTGGTGAGAAGTCCCAGCGAACAGTGAATGTCTTGCTGACATGAATACATATGATGTCTTCGCCATAATATAAGGGTCCCGGTGTGACGTGTTAGCGATAGATGAAAGTTATGCCGACGGGGACACACTCGAGAGTCACCGATGTAACACTAAGGTTTCGTTATTAAGTCTAAGCGATGTGCAAATGTCTCACTGACGGAGGCTCAAGTGTTGGCTATCGAGGTAACTCAAAGGTCTCGAGAAGATGTCTCAGTGAACGTTAAAGGTCTCATCGACAGAAACACCTTTTGGGATCTTCGGTATAACTCTTGGTGATGGATGAACACTTCGGGGTAAATCCTAGAGCTTGGTGTGATGTCTTAGCGAAAGTAACATGTCTCGCTGACAATGCTTTATGTTGAAGCCTTCGGGGTAAGTCTTGGAGTTCGGTATGTTCTCTCAGCGAAAGATGTAAGTCTTGCCGACTATTCTTTGGAGCTTGATATGACTTGTGACTTCGGTATAACCTTTGGTGACTCGCTATGATCTCCTGGCAAAAGTGATAGGTTCCGAGTAAGACTTTCTGATGTGGCATCTTGTGGATGAATAGGAGGAGCCGAATGTGAACCATTAGCAGTTGGTTCGTTGTGATAGTTCTATGAGGAAGTTCTACAGACATAGTTTGACATGGATATACTTGGAGATTGCAATTTGTAATCGGTTGGTTGGTTCGAAGGTTGTTTCGACAGATTGTTGTATGATTAGTAGATGTATTCTGTTATGTAATGACTGTAACTTAAAAGGTTCATGTAAAAGATTGTTCATGGTGAATGCTGCTGTAAATAGACATCAGAAAGATAAGTCTGAAACTTGTATGTAATCTTTATTGCTGTAATACAAAGTGACTTCTCTTGGTGTGGTGGGTTTTTCTCCCGTAAGGGTTTTCCCATGTATATCTGGTGTTCATGTGTGATTGTCAAATACTCTATTTCTGTTATCTGTTTCATAGTGCATCTTAATTGGACTATAAATTGAAAAATTAAAAGTATATCTACATTCTTTCCTAAGGTATTAACGTTAGGAGAATTGTTTCTGCATCTGATTTTCCTTACAATGACCCTCTTGGAGGTAATGGCTGAGATACACCCCTACTGGTAGCCCGAGAGTGACTATGTGTAGACTGACACTGTGTATAACTCATTCTCTGCTCAGGTGGAACTGCATCATGATACCTGGTCCTATAGAACTCTGCCTCCCGGGTGGCCTTGGTCACCTCTCTCATCATGTCACCAATCGAGGTACCTGCTACTGCTCTCTACAGACTGTCAGCTAGGGCCATGGCTTGCTCACCCTACCATCTGGTTGTATCTCTATCAGCTATCACTGTAGTCAACTGTTCTTGTCACTATGTAACCAAGGCCTGTGCCTATGCTAACTGACCCTGTAAGCTCTATACTACTCTGCAAGGTAGCTATCTGACTCGGCACCACTAGATCTGCTGAAGACGATGGAGTTGAATGTCTCATCTGCGGTCCACCTCTATCACCACCTCTGCCACCACCTCTGTCACCACCTCTACCGCTACCTCTGCGACCTCTTTCACCTCCACCACTATCACCTCCACTCTCCTCATCACTGCTATCTCCATCATCATCCTCCTCAGAGTCATCACCCTTTGAAGCCGCCTCTCGATGTCGCCTATGTCCCCCTATATGTGGGCTTTACTCTGCAACTGGAGCGGAAAGCTCATCAGGATCAAATAATCGTAGCACGGGATGTTCCAACATATACTGACCATACTCTGGAGTCATCCCCCCATCAAGAATATTAGCTCTGTAGTCCCACATCTGTACTCCCAAACCGATGAACTCTACCACTACTGCATCATATGTAATCCGTGGACCCCACACTGTAACCTCCTGCTGCCGACGTGCATAAATAGAAGAACCCTGGGGCATACCCTGAGGCCGACAATACTGTTGCCACACTCGACCAAGAAGAAACCTTTCAATAATCCCAGGAGTATGACCAATCAGATATCTGGAGGTAAAGACATAGGGCATCTCCCTAGCATCCTCTGGCCATGCCTGACAATCTACATAGGGCCGCTAGCATACTGTATCGAGATCATCCAAAAGACGCTGCCAATGATCCAATTTGCCCAGCCTTAGCTGAGCAATGACATCGGTTTATCTGAATCTATACAGTCGACTGACAGGCCGTCGTCCACGAGTCAATGGTCGCATAATGGCAAAATGCTCCCATGCCCATATATGTAAAAGCAAACAACCAACAGGTAAACTCTGGCCTTGACCGTACACAACATGGTGTAGCTCATCTTATAAATGTGCAAGCATGCATGATCCCCAAGCATATCGTGTACCCTGCATCACCATACTCTCAAGTACATGACCCCACCCGACTGCAAAACCCTTTGACCTATGGTCGGGGCACAAGACACCTCCAATGAAGCCTGCAAGTACAGAGGGCATACGAATCCGTCATCTCCGCCCATGAGATATAATATCTATCTCAAAGCATCAGTACCTCCCGCCTCCCGACCGTTAAATCTCACTATCTCACCCATTACTAGAATTTACAGGATGCGATACACATCCTCAGGAGTGATGGTAATCTCTCCTGTCGGCAAATGAAAGGTGTTTATGTCACTGTGCCACCTCTTCGCAAGTGCTATCAATAAGGCTCTGTTGAGACACACCTTAGGCATCTCAAGTAACGAGGTCGGTCTGCATGCCTCGATCACATCTCTATCCACCTGTACAAGCTACGGAATCAATCTCCATGTCTTCGGGAATTTTTCCCATAACTGCAAGACGCTCAATCTCTCCTATTGAATAGGAAGAATCATCAAGTCAAAGCAACATCAATATCAAATCATCATGACAAATCAATCAAATATGAATGTCAAATTTATCAAAATCCTTTTTTTTTTAACAACTTTAGAAACAAACTTATCAATAAACTATTTGTTTTTCAATCAAATCTAAAAGCAAATTTATCAAAATCCTGTTTGTTTTTAACAACTTTAGAAGCAAACTTATCCAAATTATTTGTTTTTCATCATGATGGAAAACAAATTTATCAAAATCCTGTTTGTTTTTAACAACCTTAGAAGCAAACTTATCAAACAACTATTTGTTTTTAACAAATTTAAAAGAAAATTTATCAGCTATTATTTGTTTTCCAACAACCTTGGGAACAAATTAATCACACAAAACATCATCAAATCCGAACAACACAATACGCAAACAATCAATACAAGGTCATGCATTATCAAATTGGTAATGGGTGCTGTCAAAATCATCATGGGCGCTCAGAAATAAATGGCGCTACAGAAAAAATAAAGGGCACTACAAAAAGCATAAAAGGTGCTAAAAGAATGCATGAACATACAAAAAGGTTGGAAAACGTGCCCTAAATGGAAAATTTTCAAATAACAAAAGTTTAACGAGGTACATACCGTGGGTCCGTAGTGTGTCGACCGCTGATATCGTCGGATGCACTCAAAACGGTGCAGGTGGGTAGGAAGTGCCATCTTTCTCACTCAAGAGCTCAAAAATTTCAATTTTTACTAGGTTAAAATGGGAAAATGACATTTTTAACCTATTTAAAGGTAAAATTGGGGCATTTTATCACATTCTATTATTACAGGGGCAATTTAGGTCATCAATTTTTCATCTCACGTCTTTCCACGTAAATTTATTCACATCATCATTTTCAAACAATGAATCGACATTTTAAAAATCATAGAAATCGAAAAAATTCCAAAAAATCTAAAAATTCAAAAAAAATCACAAAAATCAAAATCTTATCGATTCATCGTCCAAGGGGGCATATACCTATCAACATTTGACAATCAACATCTGGGGAAGATTTCAAAATTCTTTGAAGCAATGCATAAAACAAATCACTTCAAAGAGGGGCAAAATGTATACACCTAAAAATGGTCACATCACAATATTCTGGTAATTAATTAAATATATTTTAATATTTAATTAAATCTCTGAATTCAATCTGCGTATAAATAAATCTAAATGATTTATTTATATTGTTCATTCTTTCATTTCGATTAAATAAATAAGTTTATTTAATCACTTTTCTTATCTATTTCTTAATTAATTAAATAAACATTATGATTTATTTATATTAATTATCATATAATATTGGCTTGAATATTTTATTCAAATAAAGATTAAATATTCTTCTCTTCTAAAATTCTTCTAAATTCCATTCACAATTAAATATTCCAAATATTTAATTAATTCTTCTAAAGTCTATTTGCAATTAAATATTCCAAATATTTAATTAAATCTTCTAATGTCCATTCACGTCAAATATTTCAAAAATGTTTTAAATCCTCAAACTCACATAAAATTAAAGATTATCTACAACAACCATGAAATAACTTCAAAACAAAAAATCAAACAAATTTCTTTGTTTCTGAGCAAAGTTCCCATGGGTTGAAGACAAACCTCCATTCTTCTCTCCAACCTCCCAACATCTTCCATTTTCCTCTCAACCTATCAATCTCTCACCATTCAAAATTACCAGACAATCTCATAGCAATTGATCTTTGCCAGCCAGGCTCTTGCCTATAAAAATCTATAAAAAGGACTGTCAGTTCTCTAAAAAAGAAAGAAGCTTGCACATAGGAAAACTATAGTCAGTCAGCCTTCCAGCATCCATAGCCTCTAGAATCATAGCATGGCATAGCTTAGCATATTAGCAATCCATATCATGACCTATCATTCTCATATGATAGCTTCAATAGCATTCATAATCCACAACCCCTGTTCATAATCTACAGCCCCTGTGCATATCCATATATCAACATTTCACTCCACCAACATATAGGATAGAGAAGTACTCTCCCTTTGCATACTCATTCTGCAGGTTGCCATCCTGAGAAGCTTTGCTTATATAATATGAGAGCAGCAACTTTAAGCAAATCACTGGAGATAGAGGACAATGGAACGATTCTGAAGAAGCTCTGTTTGATTTCTTTGATTTCATTCTATTTAGCTTTCTTTAGTTTAATATTGCATTGGTGTGTTTTTGTTATCTTATTTTGATACTAACATTTCCCACACACACTCACTATATTCACACTTCCTCAAAATCACCCATCCAAATGCTATATATCCACTATCCTCTATCCAAAGATCCTCTCATTCCCTAATTTTATAACTCACTCATCTCTAGCTAAACCACAAGAATCTTAGTGCCTTGTTATCCACACTGTATCTAGAGTCCAGGGCACATTGTTTCTCAATGATCTAGTCCTTGTAGATCACATTCGTATACCTCCATCCACCCATCATCTATCCCCCGTCCATTTCAACACTATTGACAACCCCTTTATCTCCCTTTATCTTATTCTCCCTTGTCCCTTGAATTTCAACTTTTTCCTTGTCATTGGTACCAAGCTAAAGGATACCTCTATGCAATTTGATGCAATCCATCCCATAAATCCAAATGCTCATAGTAATCCAAAATCACATTCTAATATTAATGTATGCAATCCTTGCTAAGCAATATAAGTAAGTCATTTGATCACATACATTGGTCTTGTTTCCATCCTCAATGTAATCCTTGATCACAATCCGTCATCATCATCGGGATATATCATTCCCAATCCTTATGTTGTTTTGGGATATATTAGTCCTATATCAACAAAATCCTCTATCATCAATCACACCATCTTTTCTTTTCAGCTAAACTAGGGCGGCATCATGTTTGTCTTTGTATCATTTTGTGCATGTTTTCTTTTTGTTTGTGTGCATTATATTTTTATTACATCTGTATTGGTCCTTGTAGCCTACCTACCACAACAATATCATGGTTTTTTCATATCATGGTGCTATATGAAATATAGTTTTTTGTTATTATTTCTATGTGCATGACACATTGTCAATTTGGTGCATAATATTTAGTGAAATATCAAATAAACAGTGTTCAAGCAAATGTAACATAAGAAAATCCACCAAACCCCTCCAACCCCTTCATCCTTATCCCATTATCTCCTCATCCTTTAATCAACTATCCTTTAGTCTCTTTTATACTCATCTACTTAGCATCTTTTCATCCTTTTTGGAGTACATGCTCTCCCAAACTTGCATATCCTCTCAAGGGGGAATTTGTTGAATGCACACAAGACAATTGAGGGGTGACAGAGGGGATGTGAGGGGGAGAGGCCGGTGGGGGGAGAGGGTGAATCAGTTGTACATTAAAACTTTAAAACTCTTTTAAACACTCAGATTCACATCAACTTAATTAACCATTAATCTATTAGAATGATATATTATGAAAGAAAATAACAAAAACTTAAACACATCAACACCATGCATAGAAGAACATCAAATTTATGTGGAAAAACCACAATGATGATTAGCTCACAATATAAAGTAATTGCAACACCAAATACAATAGGCTTACTGTTGGATGGCTCAGTGCCTAAAAGAAAGAAGGGCTCACTGCCAAATTACAGAAAATAAGGATGTTACAGTGTGAAATACATCTCAATGCAATAGAAAAATCCACCACAACATCACCAACACATTCACAACCTTTCTGAAGATTATAGACACCTTCTACTCATTACTTCCAGTGGTTTAACTCATTAAGCTCGCAAGTTGCAATTCACAAATTTTCTCTTCACAACTCTGCAATTTGCATCACACACATTTCAAACAACCTCTATAAACACAACACTTATTTATACCTTCTTCAACCTTAAAAACATTCTCCAAGGTCGACTATGCACCTCAACCATGAAAATTCAAATTAGGTTGGCACCAAAACATTCTCGCAGTGGAAAATAATGGAGGTGGATGACATCACACCTTAACTCGAACCTAAATACATTTATACACACCATGCCACACTTCCATAATCACCAAAGCAAATTTGTAATTAATGTAAACACCCAAGGTCAGTCGAACTTGTATAAACACTATTAACATTTAAGTACATGCTTCTTTTGATCCAAAGACGACTCAAAAACATCAACCATCACTTGAACACAATCTAGAATATTCCACAAACACCCTGAAATCCAACAAATTACCTCACAACAACTTTCACCTGAATAATGTACAAACCTAGTACACTCAAATAAAATTTCACACACTATAACTCAAGAAATCAACTTCTGAAGCACCAAACCATGAACAAATTTGACTAAAGGTAGATATGATCATTATCAACACACTTCCAAAATCACAAGACTATAAAACAAACTGTGGAGAAATGCGGAGCAAAACCATTTCTCTCAAGCACCACTGCAGTACAATTCACACACTGGTGAACAAAAAATTCTCTGCACAACGATCCAAACTAAAAAATTCTAGATATAGAGCCTCTAACACTTCTAACTAACATATTTGAACCACACAAGCAGATCTTCAACATAGAAGCAATGCATAGCAAAACCATAACACCTCTGCAACACATTGTTTCCTCTTTTATTCAAATTTTCTCAAAAGCACTTGGAAACCAAGCACTAGAGACACATCCTCATCATCTTCAACACTTCCTCATCAACATCTAAAAATAAAAGTTTATCAAAGCAAAACTAGAGGTTGACACCAGTAGCACTTACTAATGACAACATAATGCAACTAATCAAAGCATCGTCACAACTTCTCAACCATTACCAGTTGACATTAATGACGACACAAACATAAGCTTGTTGACATCAATGACAACACCAACTACTCATACTTGCAACAATCTCCCCCTTTGTCATTGATGGCAACACATGATGTGAAAAACCATCAACAACAAACAACTCTGATCACCAACATGTTGCTCCATACCAACTCTTTTTTCTTTTTCTTTTTCTTTCTCTCCCTCAACTACATTATTCTCTCCCCCTTTCTCAACTAATCCTTTTTTCACATTACTTTATCTTTTCCCCCTTTGAAATCAATGGAAAATGGCAACACATTTGCATCTCTTTCTCCCTTTGACATCGAACATACATACTTTCTCCACTTACTCCCCCTTAGGAGCACACAAAAGCCTACATCAATCAACAACCACTGCAAATATCCTTTAACACACCTAACAAGGGACAACAAAAATCTGCACCAATACTCACTCCCCCTAACCACACAACCACTACCTACTACCCTTGAGAGGTAGCCTCCAACATCAGTCCAAAACAAAGAATGAATTCTTGAAATCTACTAGACTAATACATGCTTTATGCATCTAGTTCAAAGGAGGAGGGTTAATAACCCCTAACTTCTCCTAAAGATACTCAAGAGTATCCTTAAGAAGAGCCTTAGTGAATATATCAACAACCTGATCATTTGTAGGCACATACTCAAGTTTCACTTCATTCTCTGCAACCTTCTCACTCAAAAATTGATATAAGATTGAGATATGTTTTGTTTTTGAGTGCACCACTGGATTCTTTGAAATGTTAATAACACTTGTATTGTCACAAAAGATAGAAATTGGTTCATCATATACCACTCTGATATCCTTCAAGGTTTACCTCATCCACAAAACTTGTGTGCAACAGGATGCTACTATAATGTATTTTTCCTCTACAATAGATAAAGTCACCGAGTCTTGCTTCTTGCTTAGCCAAGACACCAATTTGCATCCAAGACAAAGGGGGGGATTTTTGCAAGTATGTGCAGTTGGTGTTGTCCTTGATGTCAAAAAGCTTTGGTGTTGTCATTGGTGTCAACTGTATGCGCATGAGATTGTTACAAGAGTGTGAGTAGTTGGTATTGAGTTGATGTTGTCTCTGATGGTGCTTTGATTAGGTGCATTATGTTGTCATTAGTAAGCTATTGGTGTCAACCTCTAGTGTTGCTTTGATAAACTTTTTTCTATGGATGTATGCTTGAGTTTCTACGTTGTAGTTGGCTTGGTGGCGATAAGGAAGTGCTGAAGATGTTGAGGATATGTCTCCGGTGTTTGGTTTCTAAGTGCTTTTGAGAAAATTTGACTAAAAAGAGGAAATAGTGTGGTGCAATGGTGTTTTGTGTTGCAAAGTAGCGTTCTTTTTTTGCTTCACATTTATTCTATGTTTAAGATTTTCTTGTGTAGTTTTGATATGTTGATCAAAGGTGTTCAGAGGTGTTGCATCTAGAATTTGGTGTGATGGATTGATGTGCAGAGGAAGTTGTGTTCACCAATGTGTGAATTGTGTATTATAGAGGTGTCTGGGAGATGGTTTTGATCCACATTTCTCTGCAAAGTGGTTTTAGGTTTTGTGGATCTGGAAGGGTGCTAATGGTGTTTGTATCTTTCTATAGTTGAAGTTGTTTGAGGTTTGGTGCACTTCATAAGACAGTTTCTTGAGTTGTAGTGTAAAACAAAATTATCTGAGTGTACTGGGTGTGTATATTCTTTAGGTGAAACTTGTTACGAAGGAATTTGTTGGATTTCAGGGTGTTTGTGGAATATTTCAGATTATGTTCAAGTGACATTTATTTTCTATGAGTTGTTTTTGGATGAAAGGAACCTTGTACTTAATTGTTTAATGGTGTTTACACAGGTTCAACCAACCTTGGGTGTTTACACTAATTGTAGAGTTGCTTTGGTTTTTGTGGAAGTGTGGCATTGTGTGTATGAGTGGATTTAGGTATGAGTTAAAGTGTGTTATTGTCTGCCTTCATTCTTTTCCACCATGGGAATGTTTTGGTGCTGATCTAATTTGAATTTATACGGTTGAGGTGCATAACTAACCTTGGAGAATGTTTTCATGGTTGAAGATGGTATAAATGTGTTGAGTTGTTGAGGAATGAAAAGATAGATGTGTGTGATATGAATGATGTGAATTACAGAGTTGTGAGGTGCGAATTTGTGCAGTGTAGTGCGAAATTTCATGTGTTAGATTATTGGATGCAGCGAGCAAAAGGTGTCTACAATCTTTGAATTAAGATTGTGAAGGTGTTAGTGATGCTATGGTGGTCTTTTCTGTTTCATTGAGATGGATTTCTCACTATAATATTATTCTCTATCTTCTTTCCTATTCTAGTAGCAAGCCTTTATTTATTTTGGGAAATGAGCCCTTTACCAGTGAGTCCTTTGTAATCGGTGTTGATATTACTTTATATTGTGAGCTAATCCTCACCATGGTTTTTCCTTCTATGATTTTCCACGTAAATTTAGTGTTCCCTTGTGCATGGGGTTTCTTTGGTTCTGTTTCTTTTATCTGCTTTCATGATAAACCATTCTAATAGTTCAAGGGTTAATTGAATTAATGTGGATCTGAATGTTTGTAGCGTTTTAAAGTTTTAAGGTACAATTGATTCACCCCTCCTCTTAGTTGTCTTGTGCATTCAACAATTGGTATCAGATCAAGCTTCCTTGGAAGAAAGCTTAACCACTTGAGGTAAATCAAGAATGACACACAAGAAATATGTTCCTCTATTTGATGGATCAGATTATGCATTCTAGAAGACAAGGATGAAAGGTTTTCTGGGTTCTCTTAGATTTTAAATATGGAAATTTGTTGAGACTGGATATACTATACCTACAAGTGGTCAGAGCACTGATGATGAGATCAAGGCCTATGAAAACAATGGTAAAGCAAGGTATGCTCTCTTAAGTAGTCTTGCTAATTTCAAATTAGTGAAAGTTATGAATATGAAAAATGCTAGAGAAATTTGGGTAAAGTTAAAAAACATTCATGAAGGAGATGACAAGTTCAAACAAGCTAAGATGTAAAACTTGAAGATCATATTTGAGAACTTGTAAATATCTAAAAATGAAAACATTACAAGCTACATGCAGAAGGTAGATGAAGTTGTTAGTTCCATCAAAGGTCTTGGTGGAAAACTTAAAGAACAAGAAGTGGTAAAGAAGGTACTTAGAACTTTTCCTAAATTTTATAGTCATAAAGCTTTTGCTATTGAAGAACCTCAAAATTTGAGCAGATATACTAGAGATCAATTGTATGGCTCCTTAACTGCTTTTGAAATGAGAGAATTTGGTCCAAGAAATGCAAAAGTTGAGATTGCTTTTAAGGTAGGAAAATCATAGAAGTATGTGGAATCAAATCAGGAGGATCTTGATGATGTGGAAGCTAACTTTGTGAGAAGAATGAAAAAGGGTACTAGAAAGCACAAAGGTAAGATGTCTTTCAAATGTTTCAGCTATGGAAAGATAGGTCATTATGCTTTAAGATGTCCAAACAAAGCTTTGAATGAAAAAAATAAGGAGAACAAAGGTAAGATGATCAAGAAAAGTTATTATGTTAGAGAAGATGCCAGTTTATGTGATAATGAATCTAAGTATGGGGATGATGAGTTTTGTGAATGCTTATTCATGGCTTTAAAAGATGAAACTAATTTTTCTAGCTCTAAGAGATGTTTGAAGGAAAGTTCTCCGAAAGAAAGTGCTAATACTGAAGGCACTTTGGTGTCTACTTTTTATGCTAGAAAGGAAAAGAACTACTAGATCATTGACAGTGGATGCTCTAATCATATGACCGGTGATAATAATTAGTTTTTTAACCTTGAAAAATATGGAGGACTAGTTAGGTTTGGTGATGATACATCTACTAAAATATGTGGAAAAGGTTCAATAAGTTTTGATGGAAATCATAATAGTGATGATGTTCTCTATGTAAGGGATTAAGACATAGCCTCTCGAGTTTTGGAAAAATGTGTAGCAAATAATACAATCTTATGTTTTAGGATGATGGTTGTGAGATTAGAAAAGGCTGAGGAACTATGGTTGTTGCTGGAAGAAGGACAAATGGAAATGTCTATTATTCTCAAAGGTGCTGATGGTTATTTTTTCACGACTCAGATCAATGAGTGTTGGATATGGCATATAAGAATGTGTCACATCAATTTTGATAGCCTAGTGAGAATAACTTCAGTTCAAGCTGTGAGAGATCTGCCAAAGATAACAAAGCCTATCAATGCTATCTATAAGGAATATCAAGTTGAAAAGCAAGCAAGAAGAAGTTTGAAAGTCAAAGAAAAATATTCTATCAGACTGTTGGAATTGGTGCATACATATCTTTGTGGTCCTACCAGAGTAAGAAGTCTTTAAGGTGATAGGTATTTCATACTATTGATTGATGATTATTCTAGAATGACATGCCTATTACTTTTCTCAAAGAAAAATCAGAAGCTCTAGATAAGTTTAAAGCATTCAAAGTTATGGTTGAGAATGAAATGAATATGAAAATCAAATGCTTGAGGTTTGACAAAGGTGGAGAGTTCACCTCCAATGAGTTAAATACCTTTTGTGAGAATCATGGAATAAAGAGGTATTTATCTGCCCCTAGGACTTCTCAGTAGAATGGAGTGGTTGAAAGAAATAAAAGGTTTGTTCAAGAAGCTGCAAGGGCAATGATGAAAGAAACAAATCTACTAGAAGTATATTGGAGAGAAGCAATTCATACTACTGTTTACATACTTAACATAGTGCAAGCAAGAACAAACAACACAAAGACTCCCTTTGAGATATGGTATGGAAGGATACCTAGTGTCAAATACTTGAGAGTGTTTGGAAGCAAATGCTATATCATAAGAGATGAGGAAAACTTAAGAAAGTTTGATGCAAGATCTAATGATGGTATCTTCCTTGGATATTATACTAGAAGTAAAGCTTACTAGTGCTACAACAAGAGGCTAAGATAGATTGTTGAGAGTGCAAATGTCAAGGTTGATGAGAACTTATAGAAGAATTCAGTGGTGATAGATGAATATGAAATAGGTGAGTCTTTTTGAGAGAAGAAGAAAAATCGAAGGAAAAAAGTGCAAATTGAAGAGGAAGAAGCTCAAGAAAAAATTCTTAAAACTCCTAAGTATGTCTACAAGAATCATTATGAAGAACATATCATTGGTGATAAGAGAAAAGGTGTACTGACAAGAAGGAAATCTACTAAAGAACAGGTAAATTTATGTTTACTTTTTAAATTTGAACCTAGAACAGTGATTGAAGCATGGAAGGATGAGTATTGGATTACGGATATGGAAAAACTATTGCAAATTGAGAAGAACCAGATTTGAGAACTTGTCCCAAGACCAAAAAACAAGAATGTGATTGGAACTAAGTGGGTTTTCCGTAACAAGCTGAATGAGAATGGAGAAGTGGTAAGAAACAAGGTAAGGCTTTTGTGTAAGGCTACTCACAAGTAGAAGGAATAGACTTTGAGGAGACATTTGCTCCAGTGGCAAGAATGGAAGCTATCAAGATGTTTCTAGATTTTGCAACATATAAGTATAAAAAAGTATATCAAATGGATGTGAAGTCTGCTTTCTTGAATGGAGAATTGGAAGAAGTATACATAGAGAAACCAAAAGGATTTTAGTTATCAGATAAATCAGATATGGTCTATAGATTAAAGAAAACATTATATGGATTGAAGCAAGCTCCCAAAGCTTGCTATGCAAGGTTAGACATGTACTTGTTACATCAAGGATTCAATAAAGGTACCGCAAATAGCAATATTTACTTCAAAGTTGAAAAAATCAAATCTTAATTATGGTTGTGTATGTTGATGACATAATTTTTTGAGGAAATGAAACTATGTGTAAGAAATTTGTAGAAGAGATGAAATAATTTAAAATGTCAATGTTTGGGGAGATTAATTTCTTCCTTGGGCTATAAATCAATTAGATAGATAAATGTATTTTCATTTCACAATCAAAGTATGTTAAGGAAATGTTGAAGAAGTATGGAATGAAATATTCTAAATCAGTATGTACCCCTATGGTTACTGGTTGCAAGTTGAGCAAGCGTGATGAATCTCCTAAGCTTGATCAAAGCAAGTATAGATCAATGATTGGAGGACTGCTATATCTAACTCCTACTAGACTAGATATCATGCATGCAGTCTATCTTGTGGCTAGATTTCAAGAAGATCCTAGAGAGTCACATGTTGTAGCAGTGAAGAGGATATTCAAATACTTGAAGGGCACTTTAGATCATGGATTATGGTATCCAAAGGATACTAACTGTTGGTTCTCCAAATCGACAGATCCACTAAATCCTAGAAGTAAGCCCCACCTCATGTTCATACCTAGTGTAGGATTTGGCCAACTGACATGAAATAAGATTGAAATAAATTTCCCCTACACTTTAGGCTTTGTAGGACCTAGGGGGGTGACCCTTTAGCAACACATAAAGATTTAGACACACACTTAACAAGATATTGCTTAAAGAATGATGCTCTCACAAGATTACGTTGAGGAACATAAAATATCACTCAACATTGGCTAAGACATTGGGTGAATTTCATTAATCAACATGGAGAACGTGGCAGATACAAATAACTCATAAAACAAAATTGAAAGGTTTGAATTGATTTTAAGATTTGGGACCAAACTGAAAACAAAAGATGCACAAGGATTGACCAGTGCCAAGAGAAGGGCTATGGAGTCATATAACCAACATTTCATCCTGCAATGTTGAAGATGTTTTGAAGATCTTTGAAAAATGTTATACACATTATGATAACAAGACCACTGAAGCTTTATCATATGACCATGCTTAGAAATCCACCTGGAAACATAACACTCCTGTTACATTTATTGAAGCAATTACTCCACTCCTTGAACAATAGGCAATAACAAATGCAACTAACATTCATTAAAGAAATTACATCATTCTCTGAACAAAAAACAATAACAATTGCAACTCAAATGCAAGAAATGTGTATGAAAAAACCTAGATAATCTTTGATTATTGAATTCAAAAGAGTATTACATCTCAACCATGGAGATCGTCACAAAACAAAATATATTCATGAAGCTCAATTCAAAACATAGCAACATCTCAAATTAATGACTAACAGTTATAATTCACTCTAGTATTACAATTTACCTAGAGCTTTTGCCTTCCTTGTAGAATTTTCAGAAAATGGAACCCCTTATAGTGAGAAGAAAATGAGAAGATAAAGGAGAAAGAAGAATCAAAAGAAGCCCTAGAATTAATCTGCAGAAGACACTTGACAGCTTCCTTCTCCGTCCATCAGCAACAAAAATTGAAAATCCTCTCTTCTCTCTTCCTTTGCAATAACAACTTTGCATCTGAATTTGGTCTTCACTCATGATTCTTCAACAAAAAATTCACCTTCCATGAAAAATCAACGTCACTTTTACCCTTGTAGTTGAGAAAAACATCTGCTCCGTGAAAGCCCTTTTCATTTCTCCTTTATTTGCTGTAGAAAAATTTACTTGCACCTCCCAGCCAATATTACTCTAGCTTTATAATAGAGCCTTTGATTTATTTAATTTCCATAGTGCCCAGCAAAGGAAAACATATCTCATTTTATTTCCAAAATATTTACTTTGGAATGAAAGCATTAAAAATTTACCCATGTCCTTATCAATTTTGCCCAGTCAATCAATTAAAATATTTCCCCTTTTAGAATTTTCCCGTGCCTATATTCACCTTCATTTTCTATTTGAAATTTTTGCTCTCTTCACAGTAAAAGCCTCCAACAACAAATTCATCATTTAATTATGAAGGCTTTTAAAATATTCACTTGGGCCATTTGTTTTCCACCAATGCTTTTACTGCGTATTAAAATACTTTGCCTTTGAAAAATAAAAACCCCACCTCCTGAATATTTTATTCACTCAATAAGATATCTCCCCATCTTTAAAATTCCTTTATATTTAAAAACATCATTTTTAAATATTTGACAGCTTCAACACTATAATCTCTCAGGCAACATTTAAATTTTAAAAACTTACCCTTAAATAGTAAAAACTCGTGAATGCTTTACCTTGAGCCAATTACCTTCTTTTCCCACCTTTAAAAATGAAATTATTCAACCATTTTATTGGGCACGGTTTAATTTTTAAATGTTTTTCCCTTTAGAAAACTCCTCGAGGCCCACCACACTGTTTCCCTCAAACACATTGCTAATCGCAGGAGCAAAAAGAAAAAGGAAACATCAATTGGAGATGAGAGATAAAACAAAAAGAAACATTGCTCATGGCAGATTCATTTTTTGCTACGGGATCTCATCAAGCAATGACAATGCAACGAGCGATGAGATGTCAACTGTCGATCAACTTGCCTTCTCTTTTTGTCTCCCATTGATCTTTTTGTTGCCCTAGTCCTCTTCACGTGTTCTGCATTTGCTTCCTTTGCAATGGTGGCAAGAAATTCATCAAACAAGTTTTGATACCTTTTCACTGTGGGCGCATGAACTACTCCTCAGCAAATTCGATGGCCACCACCGCAACATGGAGCATTTTACATTTTAGTTTACTCGCCCTCTCAAGATGTGAATCCATGGTTACTTCCTCTGCTCGCATGGGTAGGGAGGATGATGGCAAAGGTTGTGGGAATCGGCCTTACACCTTCCAATTACATTTTCCTGAAACTTTTTGAAGTCTTTTCAACAAATCCATTTTATGCACATGTTGCAGGCGCCAACTATCTATGAAGTCACACTTAATCCATACTTGGGCGGTGGAGTTTATTAATGTTGATTCTTAGTTTGCATTTACCATGACTGATAGCTGAAATAAAATGAAAAAGGAAAGTCAAAATAACCATGGGATGGGTGCTACTTGAAAGCTAGCCGTATTTGAGCCAATCAGAAGCAAGAATTAAACTTGCTTGTCCTCCAAAACATTTGAAGATGCATTTTATGCTTGCCCTAAATGCCTCTTTTCATTTGCACAATATTTAAAATATTCAAAATATTTTAAATATTAACATTTGAAACTTTAGAAAAATTGTGACTTTTAATTATCCCTGCAGCCCATTTGGAGAAAATTCACTGCAAGCAAACCGAGACACCTGGAGACACAAAAATTTGTGTAGGGTCATCATCAATTGTTTAGAGAAAACCCATTTCCTCAAATTTTTCCCAGCCTTTAAAATTCAAGCACTTCCTTGTAAACTGGCTCTTAGGACGTGTTTTTCACACCCAAAATACATTAAAATAATGTATCAAATGACCTCCATTTTGATGAAAATGGATATGTAGACATTTCAATCCAAAACAAGAAATGGGTTGTCCTTAAAATTTCAAAATTTGGCACTTTCTAGAACACCATTTTTGGCCCTGTCGCGATCAGAAAATGATTAACTAACCCATCATAACTTATTCTGGGAGCCTGAAACTAAGCAAGAAAGTAGACAATTGACCCAAGAATGGAGTGCAAAAGGAAGTTCAAAAAAAGAGATCCCAAGGTGAAATATATTAATTGACAAAGTTTCTCACTAAGACATTTCTGCTACTGTACCTATTCAACATCAATCAGGGCTCATAAAGTCACCACTTGAAAATATATCAAATTAAATCCTGGGAAGCCGCCACTAGAAAAATTAGATCATTTAGGTATGTTGAGCATGTGTGCAAGAGGGATTTCCTTCAATCATTATTCTTCACGAGATATTAGGGGTCAAAGTTGACCACCTTGAAACATGTCAGAAATGCATGTGTAAAATCAGAACAAACTGCATTTGCTTTTGATCTCGAAAAAATATCAAATCAGATCATGAGGCTCTGAAATTGGACCAGAGAAGCATATGAATATAGAGAGAATGGAGATCAACAACCTTTTGTCCTGACAATCATCCAGTTGTGAAATATCAGCTTGAATAGGAGGCCACTTCGTAGGACAGAGATTTTGCAAACAACAGAAAAGTGCCAAAACCCTCCATCTTCACTTTTCAAAACACTATCAAAACTCATCATGGGAAGTTGAAAATTGGCATGCATGTTACTATGTGTCAACTAAATATATCCACTAAGGGGTTTGGCTTGAAAATCAACTAGCTCCGAATTATGACCCTCCAAAATAGGTCACTTGGGCATATTTCTTAGGGGCACTTCTGAGTGTGTAGAGACAACTTTCAAGATGGGCACTTCAAATTTGCAAAATTTGAAGGTGCCACCAGTGGCTCCAACTGGGGATGTATGCCCCCTGTGGGCATAGCAAGAATCCAGATCTCTGGGGAGTAGACCAAGTGCTGAGTCCATTGGGTGCTCACAAATTGCTCCTTTATTCAACCTCTTTTTCAACTTCACTTGGTGACTCCAGGCCACCAAATGAAAAAGGGGAGTCAATTATTACCTCCGTCAAACATCAATCTATTAAAAGAGTTGATCTCCCTCAACCCATGTTTGCCTCTGTCACACCATAACAACATAGGTGACTGCATTTCTGCAAACACAAGTATCAAACTGCCTTCATACAAGTGTAAACTTGCTCTCTGTTTGCCTTTGTTGTCACAAGGCAACCAAATAACATAAACCATATTACTGGCATTCTCTTCATTTTTTGATTTTGTATCAAGTGACAAGGTATGAGGATAATGATCAAGACCACATAAAAACACGGTCTTATCACATTTACTAACCCCCTCATAATGATTATGCTCAGAAAAAATATCATGCCTAAAAAATAATATGCAATCCTCCTGTGTATTGAGCAGAGAATGCTCACACATTTGTAACGTCTTCAACTGAATTGCATCACATATAGGTTTATCTTTATCCTAGCAACATAGCCCAAACACATTGTTACATGCCTCAAGGTTTTGAAAATCAGATTAATCAATGCCCAAAGTATTTTCACCTTCATTCAAATCATGGCACTCAGAAGAATTGTCAACATCCCATACACAAAGAATGTTTTCCATTTCAAGTTCAAAGACAAGATTATCAACACTCCATATGCTATCACGAAGGGAAGCTTCAAGTACAAGTTCATATGAATCAAAACTTTCATTTGCAACAAATTCATCATAGTGAGTGTGAAAGACACATTCACTATTGCAAAGAATATCCCACTCAACACTATCTCCTGCTGCTCCAACATGAAAATCTGAAACATACTGCTCGTGAGAGAGGTTATGAGTTGCAGATCCAAAAAAAAAGGTCCTCATATGCATCTATATGATAGACACAATCACGTTCTTCATGTGCAAACTCATCATAGAAAGTGTCACTAGTTGTACCAATGTTTATCTCTATATTTTCACTTTCGTATACATCTACATCAATGCTTTCATCATGCAAACATTCAGTGATGGCTTCAAAGGTACCAAAAGGAATAGAAAAAGGTAAAACATCAAACAAAAAAGGAGTTCCTTGTTTATCATTATCAACATATGCATGCTCCTCATAATCAACTACCTGAACTGATTCATCCAATGAATCTCTTGCACACATATCTTCTTCATTCATACTGCTGCAACAATCAACAGGGCTACATTATTCAATGTCAAACTGAAAACCATTAATGGTTTCTTCATTGCAACATCTCACACATGATTACTCTGATTGAAAATCCTTGCATACTCTGTCATTTGTAGCTGATACACTAATGCTCTCAAAATCACTCTTCAAATATGCAGGCTCATTTGTCTCATCATGAAAGCCTTCATCAATGATACATACACTTATAAGATTAGTATGACAAAATGCATCATAATACTGTTGATTACACGTGTCTTCTTCAAATAAGATATTCAGTTCATATCCATCATACTCTTGTTCTTGTGAGCCTTTAGAAACCTTGCCATCATCTTTATTAAAATACTTTTCACTCAAGGAGATTAATTCAACCTCCTACTCTTGAAAGGAATCACAATTACCAGGGTTGCAAGTAGAGTTGAAATCCCCTTGATCACCCATACAAGGATGCATTTCAGCTGGTTGCAAACTTCCATCAACAACACCATTGTTCTCATCATGAAGATGTGAAATTCCAAAATCAGTCTGATCTTCAATTGTATATTCAAAATCCATAGATGAGAAAATACTTTCAGTATCATCTGCATCATTGCAGCCTTCATTTGCTACAGAAAATTTGCTCCCTATTTTTGCATTTTCAAAGCAGATAGAAGAAACTTCAAATGTTTCATTTATCTCATCATGTATTTCATCATTATGGATGCAATATTCTTTTGGATATATTTCTTCTATAGGTTGTTCCAAAAAAACATCCTTATCTCTACATGATGCACTATCATTCTCCTCAATCATTGAAAGCCATTGATACAAACATTCAAGGTTAGGGGGCTTCAAATCAACTGGTGTAGTACTCAAAACTGAATCACAATTCACATAGAACAAATCGATGCAAAATGATTCATCGAGCCTCTCTAATTATGGTATATCAAGTAGAAATGTCATGAATCTATCATGAAAGTTGTAGGGGGATTCATCTTCAAATCTTTTCATATCACACAATGCATCAATATATGATATGGACTCAACCTTGTTTGCAATTTTCTCTTCAAATTATTCTTGAGTATGTAGAATTCTTTCTTCAGACAAGCATTCATCATTCACTATTGAATCTTCTTCAAAATAATCAAGGAAACATATTCTGAGCTCATGCCATGAATCTATGGAATGCATTGGTAAGCAAGAAAACCAACCTTCAACCATACCTTCTAAAGTTCTTACAAAAAACCTCATGATAGCAACCTCTTCCATTATTTGACAATCTTCCATCAAATCAATAAAACACTGTACATGTCTTGATGCCGATTCTTCAAAATCTCCTCTAAACTTAGACAAATATTCATTAATTCTTCTTGGGACAGAATGCAGGTAACCTTGGATTTTACTAAAATCTAAAGGGTCATATCTTTCACTAGCGAACACCTTCCTTTGAGGACATAACTGTGTTCTAGGCATGATATTACAACTTGTAGAGGCAGAACTAGGACAACAATACATATTTGCAAGTAAAAATTGATTCACTCTACAACTATTCAATTACAATAGTCAACCTCCCTTGATTGTAGTGCTTAATTTCACTAAATAAGGGAACCAAAGTTTTCTAGGACTTCAAATGTGGTTTTGATATACATATTTATCTTTCTTGAAAACCAAAAAATGATAAATACCTGGATATGTTGCAGCTGTTGTGAATTCTTCTTCCTGACTGGAAATATTATAGTTTTGAAACTATATTCATATCTTCATAAGGTTTTTTAACAGAGTCCCCACCTCTCTTCACATAGGACTGAGCTTCAAGCAATATGAAGCTACTTCAAGGATGAATTTCTTTTCGGGTATTCTCCAACAACAGAGTCACATATAAATTCTTAAGAATATGCTACAACAAAATCACTTCCAGGTTTGAAAAATTTCTCAATATATGAACTAGATGGTCAGATTCACCAAATTATTAACTCTACACAAATGATATGACTCTGTAATAGAACAATCTACAACTGGAGATTCAAAAATTTCCTCAGCAGAGTCACCAATCTGTTGGTTCCCCAAATCAATATATCCACTAAATCCTAGAAGTAAGCCACACTTCATGTTCATACCTAATGTAGGATTTGGCTAACTGATAGGAAATGAGATTGAAACACATTTCCCCTGCACTTCAAGTTCTGTAGGACCTAGGGGGGTGACCCTTCAGCAACACCTGAAGATTTAGACACACACTTAACAAGATATTGCTTAACAAATGATGCTCTCACAAGATTTTGCTGAGGAACATAAAATATCACTCAACATTGGCTAAGACATTGGGTGAATTTCATTAATAAGCATGGAGAACATGGAAGATACAAATAACTCATAAAACAGAATTGAAAGGTTTGAATTGATTTTAAGATTTGGGACCAAACTGAAAACAAAAGATGCACAATGATTGACCAGTGCCAAGAGAAGGGTTATGGAGTCATATAACCAACATTTCATCCTGCAATGTTGAACATGTTTTGAAGATCTTTGAAAAATGTTATACACATTATGATAACAAGACCACTGAAGCTTTATCATATGACCATTCTTAGAAATCCACCTGGAAACATAACACTCCTGTTACATTTGTTGAAGAAATTACTCCACTCTTTGAACAATAGGAAATAACAAATGTAGTTGGCATTGATTAAAGCAATTACATCATTCTCTGAACATAAAAGAATAACAATTGCAACTCAAATGCAAGAAATGTGCATGAAAAAACACAAATAATCTTTGATTATTGAATTCAAAAGAGTATTACATCTCAGCCATGGAGACAGTCACAGATCAAAATATATTCATGAAGCTCAATTCAAAACATAGCAACATCTCAAATTAATGACTAATAGTTATAATTCACCCATAGCATTACAATTTACCCAGAGCTTCTACCTTCCTTGCAGAATTTTCAGAAAATGGAACCCCTTACAATGAGAAGAAAATGAGAAGATAAAGGAGAAAGAAGAAACAAAAGAATCCCCATAATTAATTTGTAGAAGACACTTGGCAACTTCCTTCTCCGTCCATCAGCAATAGAAACTAAAAATACTCTCTCTTCTCTCTTCCTTTGCAATAACAATTTTGCATATGAATTTGGCCTTCACTCATGATTCTTCAACAAAAAATTCACCTTCCGTGAAAAATCAGCACCACTTTTACCCCTGTAGTTGAGAAAAACTTCTGCTTCGTGAAAGCCCTTTTCATTTCTCCTTTATTTGTTGTAGAAAAATTGACTTGCACCTCCTAGCCAATAATACTCTAGCTTTATAATAGAGCCTTTAATTTATTTAATTTCCATAGTGCCCAACAAAGGAAAACATATCTCACTTTATTTCCAAAGTATTTACTTTGGAATGAAAGCATTAAAATTTTACCCATGTCCTTATCAATTTTGCCCAGTCAATCAATTAAAATATTTCCCCTTTTAGAATTTTCTCGTGCCTATATTCACCTTCATTTTCTATTTGAAATATTTTCCCTCTTTACAGTAAAAGCCAACAAATTCATCATTGAATTATGAAGGTTTTTAAAATATTCACTTGGGCCATTTGATTTTCACCAATGCTTTTACTGCATATTAAAATGCTTTGCCTTTGAAAAATAAAAACCCCACCTCTTGAATATTTTATTCACTCAATAAGATATCTCCCCATCTTTAAAATTCCTTTATATTTAAAAACATTGTTTTTAAATATTTGAGGGCTTCAACACTATAATCTTGGGAAAAATTTTAATTTAAAAAACTTACCCTTAAACAGTAAAAACCCGTGAATGCTTTATTTCTGGCCAATTACCTTCTTTGCCCACCTCTAAAAATGAAATTATTCAACCATTTTATCAGACACAGTTTAATTTTTAAATGTTTTTCCCTTTAGAAAACTCCTTGGGCCCACCACATTGTTTCCCTGCAACACATCGCTCATTGCAGGAGCAAAAAGAAAAAGGAAACATCAACTGGCAATGAGCAATAAAACAAAAAGAAACATCGCGCATCGTGGGTTCATTTTTTGCTATGGGATCTCATCAAGCGATGACAATGCATCCAGCGATAAGATGTCAACCGTTGATCAACTTGCCTTCTCTTTTTGTCTATCGTTGATCCTTTTTTTCCCTAATCCTCTTCACGCGTTCTGCATCTGCTTCCTCTGGCAATGGCGGCAATAAATTCATTAAACAACTTTTGATACCTTTTCACTGTGGGCGCATGGACTACTCTACAAATTCGATGGCCACCACCGCAACATGGAGCATTTTACATTTTAGTTTACTCGCCCTCTCAAGACATGAATCCATGTTTACTTACTCTCCTCGCACAGGCAGGGAGGATGATGAAAAAGGTTGTGGGAATCGACCTTACCCCTTCCAATTGCATTTTCCTAAAACTTTTGAAGTCTTTTCAACAAATCCATTTTATGCACATGTTGTAGCACCAACTATCTATGAAGTCCCTTCTTTTTTGCTTACTTAATCCATACTTGGGCGCTGGAGTTTATTAATGTTGATTCTTAGTCTGCATTTACCATGGCTGATTGCTAAAATAACTGTGAAAGTTGTGAAAGCCGTATTTGAGCCAATCAGAAGCAAGAATTAAACTTGCTTGTCCTCCAAAACATTTGAAGATGCATTTTATGTTTGCCCTAAATGCCCCTTTTCATTTGCACAATATTTAAAATATTCAAAATATTTTAAATACTAACATTTGAAACTTTAGCAAAATTATGATTTCTAATTACGCCTACGACCCATTTGGAGAAAATTCATTGCGAGCAAACTGGGATACCTGGAGCTGCAAAAATTTGTACAAGGTGATCATCAATTGTTTAAAGAAAACCCATTTCCTCAAATTTTTCTCAGCCTTTAAAATTCAAGTACCTGCTTTGTAAACTCGCCCTCGAGACGTGTTCGCCACACCTGAAATACATTAAAATAATGTACTAAATGACCTCCATTTTTTATGAGAATGGAGTCGTAGAAGTTTCAAACCAAAACAAGAAATGGGCTGTCCTTAAAATTGCAAAATTTGACACTTTCCAGAACACCATTTTTGGCCCTGTTGCGATCAAAAAATGATTAACTAACCCATCAGAACTTATCCTAGGAGCCTGAAACTAAGTAGGAAAGTAGAAAATTGACCCAAGAACGGAGTGAAAAATATAGTTCGACAAAAGAGATCCCGAGGTGAAAGATATTAATCGACAAAGTTGCTCACTCAAGCATTTCTGCAACTACACCTGTTCAATACCAATCAGGGCTCATAAAGTCACCACTTGAAAAAATATCAAATCAAATCCTAGCAAACCGCTTCTAGAAACATTAGATCATTTAGGTACGTTGAGCATGTGTGTAAGAGGGATTTACTTCAATCATTATTCTTCATGAGATATTAGGGGTCAAAGTTGACCACCTTGAAACATGTCAAAAATGCAGGTGTAAAATCAGAATAAACTGCATTTGCTTTTGATCTCAAAAAAATATCAAATCAGATCATGAGGCTCTGAAACTGGACCAGGGAAGCACATGAATGTAGAGAGAATGAAGAGAAACAACCTTTTGTCTTGATGATCATCCAGCTATGAAATATCAGCTCGAATAGGAGGCCACTTCGCAGGACAAATATTTTGCAAACAACAGAAAAGTGCCAAAACCCTCCAGCTTCACTTTTCAAAACACTATCAAAACTCATCATGGGAAGCTGAAAATTGGCATGCATGTTACCATGTGTCAACTAAATATATCCACCAAGGGGTTTGGATTGAAAATCAACTAGCTCCGAATTATGAGCCTTCAAAGTAGGTCACTTAGGCATATTTCTTAGGGGCACTTTTGAGTGTGCAAAGGCAAAACTTTCAAGATGGGCACTTAAAATTTTCAAAATTTGAAGGTGCCACCACTAACTTTACTCTAAGTGCATACACCAATTTAGATTGGGTTGGTTGTGTAGATGAAAGGAAAAATATAAGTGACAGTGCATTCTTCTTAGGTGTAGATTGGTGTCATGGCTAAGCAAGAAAAAAGATTCAGTGTCTTTATCTACTACAAATGTGGAATGCATTACAACATCTTGCTGCACACAAGTGTTGTGGATGAGGAAAACGTTAAAGGATATCAGAGTGGTATTTGATGAACCAATTTCTATCTTTTGTGATAATACAAGTGCTATCAATATATCAAAGAGTCATGTAATACATTCAAGGACAAATCATATCTTAATCTAGTATCACTTTTTGAGAGCGAAGGTTGCAGATAATGAAGTAAAGGTAAATATGTGCCTACAAAGGATCATGTTGCTGACATATTTATTAAGGCTCTTCCTAAGGATACTTTTGAGTATATCTAAGAGAAGTTGGGGGTTATTGCCTCACCTTTGAACTAGATGCATAAGGAGATGCATCATTTTGGTGGATCTCAAGATTCATTCTTTGGTATGGATTGATGTTGGTGGCTACCTCTCAGGGGGAGTAGATAGTGGCATGATTGGTTGTTGTATTCAAGATGAGTGAGTGTTGTCATTGTGCAGTGGTTGCTGATTGATGCATTATGGTGTGAGCTCCTAAGGGGGAGTATGTAGAGAAATTTGATATCAATGGGAGACATGCAAATCTATTACTCTTTTCCATTGATGTCAAAGGGGTAGAATGATTCATGTGAAAAATGAGGTGAGTTAGTTGAAAAAGGGAGAGAGGGAAATGAGTTAGTTGTGTAAGAGGGAGAAAAGAGATAGTGAGTTGGTATGAAGCACAATATTGAGGATCAGATCTATTGTGTTTGTTGTTGATGGTTTTCACATCATGTGTTGCCATCAATGAAAAATGGGGGGATTGTTACAAGTATGTGCAGTTGGTGTTACCATTGATGTCAACAAGCTTTGGTGTTGCCGTTGGTGTAAACTGTATGACAAGGAGATTGTTGCAAGAGTGTGAGCAGTTGGTATTGAGTTGATGTCTTTGATGATGCTTTGATTAGTTGCATTATGTTGTCATTAGTAAGCTACTGGTGTCAACCCTAGTGTTGCATTGGTAAGCTTTTGTCTATGGATGTATGGTTGAGTTGTTATGTTGTAGTTGGCTTGGTGGAGATCAGGAAGTGCTGAAGATGTTGAGGATACGTCTCTGGTGCTTGGTTTCCAAGTGCTTTTGAGAAAATTTGAATAAAAATTGGAAACAATGTGTTGTAGTGGTGTTCTATGTTGCAGAGTAGCGTTCTTGTTTCACTCTGCATTTCTTATATGTTGAAGATTTGCTTGTGTGGTTTGGATATGTTGATAAAAGATCTACTTGTGTGTTCAAAGTTTTTGCATCCATAATTTGGTGTGATGGATCGATGTGTAGAGGAAGTTGTGTTCACCAGTGTGTGAATTGTGTATTGCAAAGGTGTCTGGGAGAAATGGTATTGCTCTATATTTCTCCACAGAGTGGCTTCAGGTCTCATGGATTTGGAAAGGTGTTGATGGTAATTGTATCTTTCCACAGTTTTTGTTTGAGGTTTGGTGCTTCAGAAGTCAGTTTCTTGAGTTGCATTGTATGGTAGAATTATCTGAGTTTATAGGGTGTGTACATTCTTCATGTGAAACTTGTTGCGAAGGAATTTGTTGGATTTTAGGGTGTTTGTGGAATATTACAGATTATGTTCAAGTGACATTTGTTGTCTACAAGTTGTTCTTGGATCAAAAGAATTATGTACTTAATTGTTTAATAGTTTTTACATGGGTTCGATTGACCTTGGGTGTTTACACTAATTACATAGTTTCTTTGGTGTTTGTGGAAGCGTGGCATGATGTGTATGAGTGGATTTAGGTCCGATTTAAAGTGTGTTATTGTTTTCCTTCATTCCTTTCCACCAAAGGAATATTTTGGTGTGAACCTAATTTGAATTTGTATGGTTGAGGTGCATAGCCAAACTTGGAGAATGTTTTCAAGGTTGAAGATGGTATAAATATGTGTTGAGTTGTTGAGGAATGGTAGGATAGATGTGTGTGATGAGAATGGTGCAAATTGTAGAGTTGTGAGGTGCGAATTTGTGCAATGTAGTGCAAGCTTTCATATGTTAGATTACTGGATGTAGTGAGCAAAAGGTGTCTACAATCTTCAGTAAGATTGTAAAGGTGTTAGTGATGTTGTTGTGGATTTTTCTGTTGCATTGAGATGGATTTCTCACTTTAACATTATTCTCTATCTTCTTTCCTACTTTGGTAGTGATTTCCTTTCTTTCTTCTAGGGAATGAGCCCTCTAACAATGATCCCTTTATAATCGGTGTTGATATTAATTTATATTGTGAGCTAATCCTCACCGTGGTTTTTCCCTTCTTGGGGTTTCCATGTAAATCTAGTGTTTCCTTGTGTATGGTATTGCTTTGGTTCTGCTTCTATTATTTTCTTTCATGATAAATCATTCTAACAGATTAGGTGCCTGACTACATTAGTAAAAGTGGACAGTGATCCTAGTAAAAGTGGATACCATGGATGAGGTTTTGAAGGTACATGACTACATTAGTAATCATAGATGGAGGAAGTTAATGGACATCTAGTAAAAAAAAAGTGGATAGTGATCCATTAAGAGAAAATAGGGCATTATCCTATTGGAAAAATAATTGGGTTTGGGAAATGATCCACTGAGCAAAGCCAATCTATTTCAACATTTCAAATTTCAAAAATAAATTACCACCTTCTACAATCATTTGATTTATCAAAGTCTGTTTTTACAAATAGAGAATTTTGACATATTTTATGAGTTGATTACACTGATTCCCAGCCAGTCACAGGATTTTCTAAAATAAAAATTCCTGTATAGTTACATTTTTTTGAATAATTTGGTAAGAAGATTGTCCATGCTCAAACTTCTTTCACTGGCCATATATTTGACGAGGGAGCAAACCCGAGACACAAAAAATGATGCAAAAAACCAGAGAAATTTTATTATTGTTCAGAAAGGAAAATATTACATGTAGAGGATCTCAAATCCTCGAGCTCTGCAATACATGCAAATTACAGAAAACTACAGAAACTACAGAAATTCCCCTTTCGCAACATGCGAACTCTCTTTTCCCAAAAAGCCACCCAAAAATAAAAAACTAGCCCATAAATAGCCCCTTTTCGGTTTGGAGCCAAAAACAACATTTGAGATATGAGTTTTGGTGGTTTGGCACCAAAAATTACACTTTTAAATTCAAAAATTGAGTCATAATTCAAAAATTGGCAATTTTTTAAAACTCGGCCAACTCCCGGAAGCCATAACTTTTGATATGGGATTGTTTTTCAAACCGTTTGCACCGTTGGAAAGGTCTCAGAGTGAAGAATGCGCTAAGAACCAGAGCAACCAATTCCAATGATTGTTGGGCCCGTACGAGACCGTTTAGTGCCTCAAACTGGACTCGGAAGGTTTTTCAAGGCAAAAAGCAAAAACTGAAACTTGAATAACTTTCAAACCGTGAATGATCTTGACATGATTCTTTCACCAAAGTGCTTATTTTTCTGTCTTGAACCTTCCCATAAATTTTTGTCTTCCCACGCCTTCAAATTCACACCTACTAAAAATAGCAGTTGAGCAGTTGAGCAAAAAAGCAGTTCTGAAAGTTGGGAACTCTTATTCGAAGAAAAGGGTATCCAGAAATGCAAAAAAAACTACAAAAAGAAAATAAAAGGAACATAAATGGAAAGCATATTTTTGGGTGTTGCAAGATTGCTCTCACACCACTGGATGCTCTTGCATCAATATTCAAAAGTTACATCTAATTTAATGTAAAGGATACCGATTTTAAATATAGAAAAAAATAAATGTGACTAAAATTAGTAGAAAAGTGGCTTATGATTTGGTGCTTCTCAGCTACCAATCTAACATTAGAATCTAGGGAAGAGAGCATGTGTGTCTATGAGGCAAAGAGCTAGGAAAATATGCAATGCTTCCCAATTGTTGCACCATTAATATAAATAAGTTAGTTGGGATGCCTATCAAACATAAATGCCTATCTCATCAATCTACTGCCACATCATTTTCTTATGATTATTGTCCCACTAAACTTAGTTCACCAATAGCATGCCCTGATAATTTGGTGGGTTGTTGTTTTGGGCATGTAATTTAGCCACCACATATTCCACCATGCATTTCAAAAAATACCCTAACAACCTCTTCTTTATTCAAGGATCTCAAAATACATCATCTCTACTTCTCCAAAATATATCATCACCAATTAGAACATACCTTATTTCTTGCAACTTCAAAGTTATTTTTGATTTTTAGCCATTTCACTCAAATAGTTCAAATGATGCAAGTAACATAATACATCTTTATATACTAGGTTGAAGCTTCTACTTGCAAATTTCTTGACAATCTTCCATTGTCACTAAATTTATTTTAGCAGCCTCAAAATTTTATTCAGCCACGAGTCTAGCTAGATCTCATTCTTTGACCAAGTTTAGTTATTTTAATCTGAATGTTAAATTCCTAGATCTTGTTGATCTATCTACAAATTCTTCTAGTAACTACTTGCTAAATAAATATGTCCTTTATTATTCAACATGTGACACATATTTAACTATTTGTGCATCAACTAAATAAGGTTTGAATTTCATTATGAGTTTCACAAAAGAATATATTTTTTTCTCCATTATATCATACTTTAACTCTATTGCCTTGAGATATTTGATAAAAAAATAAATGATAATTTGTTCAAATCCATCCTAATTCTTTTGTAGAAACACTACTCCTATTGTGTAGAAAGAATGAAATAAAAATAATTGACTTCAGAATAAAAGGGAGTAAGTTTTTAAGTCACATAGTTCACAAGCTTGTGAACTCTGCAAAAATGTGATGTGGTTGACACAAATGTTGAACTTTTGATAAGAAAATAAGAGGTGAATATGGTGGAGTTTTTTAGTGCAAGGAATGGAACCAAGGAATGTATTAAACACCACATCTACCCCTTTACAAATTACATCTACTCTCCATCTGCCATGAATCTGATAAAATTCCTCTCATACTAGGATGTCCTTATATTTTGTTGTATTTGAAAAATGGGGTTTGAATGCTATCATATGGCTTAGGACATAGAGCATACCCACTTTCCACCTACTACATTAAAGGGCAACCCTAGAGATCTCAATGCAAAAGAGAAAGAGATCTTGCAATAGGGCTATCCTAGGGGCTGAATGTAAGCTAATAAGGGGTTCACACCAAGTAAGAACTTGAAAAAATAAATGAAAATCAAGATGCAACACTAAACCCTAACTCAAAGCAATGACCTACAAAATGACCTATAAAAGCAAATGAAAAGCCAGGACCCACAGTCACCAGACCCAAGTTTTGGAATCACGAATCATTAAATGATTCTGAATGAGGCAAAATAATTTTGACTGCAACCCGACCATTAGAGCAGAACTGAAGTTAGTTTCAAAGTCAAAAGTCCGATCCCAATTTTTTCCGCTTTTTTCCAGATTTATTTCCGGATCCCAAACCGACATAACCCATGCTGCTCCACTCCTCCAAGGTTGATTTTGACAACTTGAACTCGGCACTTTGAAAACTTTTCTCCAATCTTGTTCCTTAGGAAATCTACAACCTAGACCTACAAATCACACATAAAGGAGAGGGAATAATGTTGTTGGGTTAGAGAATAGGGGTTTTCCTTGGTCAAACCCCTTGTTGGTAATCAAACATTAAAATAGAATGAAATGTGAATGGAGAATGATGAATGAACAAAATGTGATGTTGCAACTCACCAAACCCTAGCAATAAGAGGTTGCAAACATATATGAGATAGCTCCAATGGATGTGGATCTTGACTCTTACTTGAAGGTGATAGATCTTGAATGAAGTGCTTGCTTGAATCGTAAAACCCTACATCACAATTGTTAGCTCAAAAAAAAACATGATGCATTAAGTCTTTGACATGATGGTTGATGCTTGAATGCCACTCTAGAAAAAGCTTGATAATCTTCCCTTGAATGCTCTGATGAACTCAAACTTGCTATTAGGATGCTCACTCAACTTGCTAGGTGAAAAATGAATGAAAGAAACTTGTATTATACTCAATTATGCAAAAATTCTTGAAATTACAGCACTACAAGCCGACATCAGATCTAGGAAGATAAAATCCTGCCAAAAATTTGAATTGATTTTGATTTTGGGCCAAAAGGGACTCATTCGCCCAAGGTGGCGAATGAGTCCCATTAGGCATAATTTTTGGGACCATTTTTAAAAATGCTTAGAAATGTGTGAAACCAGGTTCGGGACCCAAAAATATAGGTGGGACTCATTCGCCCAAGGTGGCGGATGAATCTGAGATCACTAAATCTAGGCCATTCAAGCCCGAAACACTTGAATTATGATTGGGTATTGATTTGTGTCGAGATTATCCTAAAAAAGATGCAATAAATGAGGCTTGTGGATGTAAAACAAGGCTAATTAAAGCATAAAGAAGCCTAATTATTAATGACAACCCTAGAAAAGTGTGAAAGTGTGTTACAACACTTTAAAACAAGGCATGATTAAGGTTTATTTTGATTAAAAAGAGGTTTATTAGGTTCAATTTATTAATAAAACCTTAGAAAAGTGTGAAAGTGTGTTACAACACTTCACAACACTTTAACAAGGTACCATTTAAATTCATTAGTTCACAAGGGCCCAATACCTAATGTGAATGTGTCAAAAACATTACAACACTAAATCAAGGCATCATTAAGCCTAGTTCACAAGGAGGACCCAAACAAGCAAGGGAAAAGCATAAGGGATAATTTTTTCGTTACCACATATTTCAAAGGCTTAACCGACATAAATGAAGAAAATCTACACAAGATGGTTTTAGGCACCAAAAAATCATTTCCCATGTTGTGTAGGTACTTCCTAATATTATTGGGGCATGATTTCAGGAATGAGTTAGGGAACATGACCCCCAAGTGGCATGGGAGATTGTTGCAACATACCTATCAATAGATTTCGGCTAATGTGACGAGGGAGCAAACCCGAGACACAAAAATACACTTACAAAATGGAGAATAATATTTTCTATTAAAATATGGAACTCTTACATGCAGAGGATCACAAATCTTCAAGCTCTGTGATACATGCAAATTACAGACTTATAGAAAATTACTCAGATTCCCTTTCACAGCATGCGAACTTCTTTTCCCAAAAAAAAGTTACTCAAAAATCAGAAACTAGCCCATAAATAGACTCATTTCGGTTTGGAACCAAAGACAACATTCGAGATAATATTTTTGGCGATTGGGCGCCAAAATTACAATTTGAAATTCAAATTTAAATTGCCATTCAAAATAAATATTTCTAAAAATATGCACCAGTAACTTCCCAGTTTACAATCTCTTTAATTCTGACTTGGATCTTCACGATTTTCTTGTTCTAAAAGATCGATGTCTATAGTAGTCATGGCCCTAGCTTTGGTGATCCATACCTTCGTGCCCATTCAACCGTTAGGGCCCTCAAATTGACTCGTATTGTGGCAAAAAATGAAATCGAACTTGAATAATCCAAACCGAATGATCTTACTGGATTCTTCACCAAATGCTTATTTTTCCATCCTCAACCTTCCTATAAATTGCTTCTCCCACGCCAATCTAACACCGCTAAAAAATACGCTGATGGCAGTGAAAAGCAAGAAAGTTGGAAACTCTATTTTGATTTAAAAAGGTATCCAAAAAATGCAAAAAACATCATACAAAGAAAATAAAAAGGAACAAAAATGAAATTCATTTTAAGGATGCAAGATTGCCCTCACACCGCTGGATGCTCCTGCATCATAATGTAAATTGGTATTCCCTTTCATTGGGGGTATTAAGGATCAATGAACTTTAATTTTAGGGGAGGAAAAAGGGAGAAATGAGGGAGTCTAGCAGAGGAATAAATTGGCTCATCAAAACCAACAAGTTTTCAATCTTTAGCTCTATGTACAACAATCTAATATTGTAATAATTTGGGCTAATCCCAATTTGTAATAACTATTTGTAATATTTGAAGAGTGAGTAATTAAACAAAAAATCAACCTTGAATAAGTGTCTCCTTGTGCATGGTATTTATTTCTAGATGTGCTACTTATTTGTTAGCTAGCTAGAAGACCTTAAAATCTTCAAAAAGCTTTTATGGGTTATCTTTTTAGATAAATAAAAGGAATGTATAAGTATGTTCAAGGATTAGTAAGCAAAATTATCTAATACTCCATAAATATTTATTATATTTTTGAGTGTATATGTAGAGCCTACCTTGCTTGTGAATTCTAAAAACACAATCTTTTGTGACATCTTCATTAGGGTGTCACCATTGGTTGTATTTTTTTATATGTTTGTGTATGAATTCAATAACAATATTTCCCAACTGGATATAGGCACTATTATTCTATGGGCTCCATCTCCCCATCATCTCAACACATTAAATATAAATCAATTTAAACATATTTCAATTTGTGGTTTTTAGTACTTTAGTTTATTACCATGTTTAAATGTATGGAATAACACTAGGGGTTATTATAAAATGTATTCCAAATAACTAGTGTTGTAGTTTATTTTCTTAATCAAGTGTTAATCCTTGAATCCATGAAACCAACATATAGGCATGAAATGACAAACGCAATAGGGGTGCACTATGCAATGAGTCTAGTTTGTGTTAGTTTACATGTGTATTCATTGCAGTGATATCTATTTCAATACCTTAGGGAAGCCACCCCTTTTTAAGAAAAATTCAAAAGTGAAGGAAATTTTAACCACCTCAATAATTGGTCCAAAGTTTTCCTGCTTGATCGTAAGGTTGAAGGTTTTGCCTCGAGTTTGACACCCCTGACACTAATGGAGAGGCTTACCTTTAGAGATTTTGGATTGAAAATTTTGATCGCCAATATCAATTAGGCATCAATTATTGCCCCATTTATCCCATAAGAAACTTTAAATAAGTTTGGAAAGTTGGTTGCAGAAGGACTTGGAGAATAACTAGCAAGAGGAGATACGCACATGACTTGCAAGAAGACTTTCTTTTGCAATTTAAATTCTATTGGCCATACACAAAAACTTGTTCAAGTTTTGGATTTCTCTCTAAATATGTGTAAACTATTAAAGTAGTTGGATACCCACTCAAGAAAATACTAATGTAGAGTGGGTCTAGAAATATCGTAAAAAAATTAAATTGTGCATGAATAAATGAGAGTCTAAAATGACACAATACAAATACAAAAATCCAAAATATCTTAGTTTCCTTTTTACAATTCTTAAAGAAGAACAAACTACCATCCATAAAATAAGAATTGATGATTATACCAACACATTAGAAAGAGAAATACCATGGATGAGGTTTTGAAGGTACCCAACTACATTAGTAATCATAGATGGAGGAGGCTAATGGACATCCTTGTAAAATAGACTACTAGAGTGGAAAGGGAGTGGATAGTGATCCATTAATTGAAAATAGGGCATTAGCATGTTGGAAACGATTGGGTTTGGGCAATGAGCCAATGAGCAAAGACAATCTATTTCAGCATTTTATAAATAAACTACCACCTTATACAATCATTTGATTTATCAAACCCTGTTTTCACAAGTAGAGAATTTTGACTTACTTGTTGAGTTGATTACACTGATTCCCAGCCAATCACAAGATTTTCTAAAATAAACATTCTTGTATACAAAGTTACATTGTTTTGAATAATTTGGTAAGAAGACTGTCCATGCTCAAACTTCTTTCACTGGCTACATATTCAAGAGTTACATCTAATTTAATGCAAAGGATACAGATTTTAAAAACAGAAAAAATTTAAATGTGACTAAAATTAGAGGAAAAGTGGCTTATGATTTGGTGCTTCTCAGCTATCAATCTAACATTAGAATCCAGGGAAGAGAGCTTGTCCGTCTGTGAGGCAAAGAGCTAGGAAAAGATGTAATGCTTCCCAATTGTTGCCCATTAATATAAATAAGTTAGTTGGGCTACCTATCAAACATAAATGCCTACCTCATCAGTCTAGTGCCCCATCGTTTTCTTATGCTTCTAGCCCCTTCGCATGCTTCTTTGCCCACTAAACTTAGTTCGCTCATTATTTTGAGTGTGTGAATAGCTATTAAACTATTATTCTCATGGCCCTTATGAACGTCAGATCAATGCTTCCTTGTAATATATTTTTAAATTTTGGAAAATCAAAGGAATCCCAGATACCCTTGTTTACTATAAATTCATAATCCTTATCAATAATATAATTTGGAAGGAAGTCTACTTATTTATTTCTCCATACACATTTTAAAGTGAGAAATAGGAAAAAGTCAAGAATTGAACATTATTTTTTAAATTTGAAGAGTTTTTATTATGAATATCATTAATGATGATTATAGAGTTGTCTTCTACTTATATTACACAAACAATTTTTTAACACATTTGAAGGTCAAGCAGAAACGCTTCTGCTTCCATTTCATAGTTGGTGTCTTGCTTCAATTTCTTTGAAGCTGCCTTGTCATCTCCTTGCTTCAAATGAATCTTGATTATCTCTTACTGTTCTATCAAAGTTCATGTTTAGCCGTCTTGTAAGAGGAGGTGACCAACTAATTTTGACTTTTGGAATGATTGTAGAAATAATTCTACTTAGCCCATAAAAGGAGGCTTTTACTTCTTTCCACTTCTTCAAGATCTCATTGTCTCATACTGTTTTTTTAAAAAAAATGCGATTTCATCCTTATCTTGATTACTTGTTCAATAGTTATTTCTATCCTTATTAGAAACATACCATCCTCTACACTTTTGTCATTCATTCTTTCTATGTTTTCTAAATAAGAAGAGAAGGGAAAATCTTACATAAGTAAGAGAATACCAAATATTTTTGAATATTTGGATATGAAATGAAGATTTTAAGGTCATCTTGGAATTGTCTATGTTGAATAGGGTAAAATTAAGGTAAAAGGTATGAATCAATAAAACTCAAACCCTAAAGGTCCTAAACCAGCAATGGAGTACAAATGAACATAGAAACATAAAATATGAAGCAATATTACCAATATTCCTATGCCATGGTTGATTCACCTCCATTTCCTTTCTCTATTTTGTTTTATATGCTTGCTTGCCCTCAGATTTTGAGTATGCAACAATAAGTCTAGTGATAGTGATAGCAAAATATTGAAGATTATACTTGTCTCCTTGAATAGCATGTACTTGAATTAGGATGAAATGACAATGATAGGTCTCTTTTATAGAAAACCAATTTTAAATGAAGGGCTAGGATTGAAAGATGAAGAATGATGTTGATCAATGGATGAGATTGTCTGGGAAGCAATGAAATAGGGTTAGGGAAAAATTAGAGCAAAGATAGGGCTTGGTTAAGGATGAACGGTTGAGATTAAATTATATTTAATCAAGGGTGAAAATTAATTGAGATGTGAAGAGATAGGAATGGCGCATATAAAGAGGTTGGCACAGAAAAAGAGGTTGTTAGAGTAAATTAAATGATTATAACATTATTTAATTTAGGAGGGAAAGCAAATAATTAAATAAAAATGATTATTTAATTATAGAAGCAAAGGGAAGATTGACTTTTAATTAAATAATAATTTAATTCAAAAATGAAGGAAAATGACAAATTAGTAAATAATTAAATAAATAGATTTTAGTTAATTATAGAAGAAGATGCTAATGAATAATTAAATAAATAAGAATTTATTTAATTAATCAAAAAAGAATAAAATAAAGAAAATGAATTAATTAAATAATTAAAATCATTTAGTTAATAGAAGAAATATGACTTTAGACCATAATCAAATAATTAAAATTATTCAATTATGCAGGGGAAGAAGGGAAATTGATGGTAAACAATAAGGTTCACAAGCTTAGGACATTTTTCAGTGTCTACAGTCTAGACCATCCTAATGGAGCACAAAGTCATTGCCAACATTTTTGTGAAAAGGGCCTTAAAACTAACAAATGATTCAAGTATTTTGCTAAGACACAAAATACATAATTAGAGAGAGTAAAGTGTATCCTAACTTATTCTATATATATAAACATAGACACCTTATTTCTAGAGGTAGTTCTTGCGTTAACATAAGAGTGTTGGTTAGTGTCTTTTCATCAGATGCATTGGTGTGACTTCACATAGCCCAATTCAATATGATATGAACCAAATTTTGAATAGATCCATTTAAGGTTGCCTTCATCCTCCTTGTTGAATACTTTCTAAAGGAAAATCTCCATGATTAGAAGTTCCTCTTGATCATTCAAGATCCTAAAATCATTCACATCCTTCTAGGACCATTATTGTATGCGATTAAATGATCTTAGATATATGTATTTGTAAACTTTACTGCCCCATAATATGTGCATAAATTTTGCTTCACTAAAATCCCCTCTCTTTGACAACTCGTGATATCTATTCCACAAATCATCCTAGAAGTCAACCCTATGACTATCATGAATCTCCCAAGTTAAATGTTGAGTGATAATGCCTCTACAAGAGAGCATGAAGTTTCAAATTCACAAACCCTTAGTTGGATAAGAGTTATGGGAATATGAGACAGTGGAATAGAGATTAGATATCTATTTTGTAATATTTTGGAGCATTTAAGTTCAAGTTTCAAAATGTAGATTCAATTTTAGTTCCCAGAGCTTTATTTTAGGGGAAAAACTTGAATTCTTATTAAAATGTGTATATCAAGAAAATATTAATAATGATTGGTGTAGTCCAGAGGTCATAACTTTTGACTCAGTAGTTTGTTTGAGCTAAAATCTTAAGTGGAGAAGCATCTCATTGATTGAACTATGTCTTGACACTTTTCTGAGCCAAATTCTTTCATTTGAGGCCTCAAGTTAGACTTTTGGTATTTTTTCAAGATTTTTCCAATTTGTAATTTTAGTTTTTTTTTTTTTTTGTAATTAGATTAATGATTTGACAAATAAATTATGCTCTTATTTAAATTTAAATAACTAGTAACTTCTTTAGCCGTGTGGATAAACATGCAAAATTATCAAAAGAATAAAAGTAAAAATTTCAAAATTCACAAAAAGAGGCAATTTTGGATTGGAAACTTTAAGAGGTTTATTTTGGATTGTAGCTTTAAGTGGTTTTATTTTCAGTTATAGAAGTAGAATGAAAGGAAAATAATGAAGGAAAATTAAATTCAACACGCAAAATTATCAAAAATAAAAATCTTGTCAAAATCTACCAGAAAAGGTAATTTTTGGATTGAAGCTAGAAGAGGTTTTATTTTCAGTTGTAGAAATAGAATGAAAGGAGAATAATGAAGATTAGTTCAATTCTTTGTGCCCCTATGTGTTTTTGTTTCCAACATTAATGTTGAATATTATGCCATGAATTGACTGCATCAATGATTTGTTTATAATACAATATAAAAATAACAAGTGTCATTTGTCTCATATATTTATAATCAATGTCATAATAATTTGATTCATTAGAAGTCATATCACCATTTAAATATTATACTAATTACTATTATCTCTTATTTGTTATAATTTACACACATCCAAAACATTTTTTATTAGTCTACCCATTTATTTTTCTAAATTGATATAAAATTTTGTCACTATTATTTAGTATTTATATATTTTTAAAACTTATAATATATATTAATAATATATCATCTATATATAATCATATAATTAGATAATATTTGATTATTATTATGAATAAAGATAATATTCAATACAATTTAGATAATTTAACAATAATCATAATTAAATTTTAAAAAATTATAAAATCAATTATTAAATATTTATCTTTAACATTTTATTTAATAAAAATATTTTCTATAATAATAGAATAATAATATAATATTTTTATTAAATATTATACACTTTCATTTGAAGTGAAACATAAACTTTCATTTGAAGTGATAAAGCTATTACATTTAGCTTTTTAACATCATAATTAACTACCTCTAATAATTGATAATTAATTGGTGAGTATAAAGTTAGTGTTGTGATTGTTGTCTAACTTTCCTTTTAAAAAGAATGATTTTGGAAGAGATGACAAGTGGGAAGATATTTCTAGAATTCAATTCCCTTTTGTTTCCAAAGTAGATTCGCCACACAATTATATTGTTTAACCTTTTTCCAATAATTGAATTAACACCTCCTACCAAATTGTACAAATTATGGAATATAACTTTTATCACAAAGGAACAAATTTGCTTTCTTTCATTTGTGTTTGTTTCGCCATTTTTACTATTTCTTGATCATTATGTTGTACTATAATGGTCTATTTTGCGTTGGATGTATGTTTTATACTTTATAGTCGAGTTCAAATTTATTTATTTATTTATATAGTTTTGTATATGAATTTATAATAAATTTTAAAGTATTCATGCAAACTGTAAATTTTTTTGTAGTGTATATTAATATATGTATATATTGAAATGTTGAATTGTAATAGTGAAGAAGATTACTATAAGTTTTGTATTCAAAAGGGTTTTCTTAGATGAAAATATTGCATAATGTATTTTTTTATTATTATTATTTATTTTAAATGTTATTTGCATTGTTTTTATTGTACAAGTTTATTATGCTTCTTTTTCTTGCAATTGAATTTTGTTGGTGTAAGTTGGTAATTTTCCTAACTAGTTACTAGTGGGATCCTATTTACATGTTAAGTCCACTTAGATCCTTGGCATATTTAATTTGTTTAGATAAGATTTTAGCTTTTTAGTTTTTTAAAATATTAGAGTCCTAGGTTATTTAATGGTATCACATGCAATTTAACAATGACACCAGTCATTTAATGTTTTTCATTTGGTACTTAATCACACCTTGTCTATATAAACAAGGCTACTGTACACTTTTGTGATATACCTAACCATCATATTTGATGGATCTTAATATCAAGAAAGCTCATTTCTTGCATACTCTCTTGTAGAAGATATTCATTGTTTTTGCAAGTGGTTTTGGGATAGAGCTATTTTTTTTATCTCCTACATGGTATTAGAGCACAACCTTGCAAAATCCTTCTCATATTTGAGGGTAGAGCTATTGCTAGTGAGAGATCTTGGTGAATTTTAGTAAAGTTGATTATTCTCTTAATCCCTTGCATCATATGGTGATTTGGGGAATAAAAAACTTGAAAAAAACACTAGTTTTGGAGGGATTCTCTTTGTGGATTTTTATTGCAAGTTAATTTTGGCACATGTTGGAGGTAATATGATCTCACCATTGAGTTTAGGGCATCTAAGAAAGTCAATATTGGCTTTTGCTTCATCAAAATTTGACATATTTTTCTAGATCTATGAGGGTTTCAAGTTGGGGGGTGGTTACCGGATCTAGGAGGTAGCTGATTTTTTGGAGCACTTTGGGCTAAAATCAACCTTTCCATTGCATCCAGAAGGCCAAAAAACCTCAAGATTTCTTGTCAAATTACCGAAATTGAATATTTTTGCCCCACGCCCTCAAAGGTTTTTTGCAAAATTTTGCTGCCAAATTTGTTTGTATGACTATACATAATCCATATAGTACTAGTGGTAGCAAGTTTTTATTTTTGAAATCTATAGCATGCAATCACATTAAATACCGAGGACCAACCCACCAGGGGCTAATTTTTTTCCCCTAGGAGCTCTAATTAGACCTTTTCCTCAGAGCATAACTTTTTGCTAGGATATCAAAATTATGCAAGAGAGATTGACAAAGAGCTAGTTCTGTGTGCTTCGCAATATTGTCGTAATTTTTCCAGATTTTGCTACAAGTACATTTTATTTCCAATTGTAGTGCTTTTTCTCTTTTGGATCTTTGAGCTCATAACTTTTTGCTAGTTTATTTGATTTTCATGATTTCAATGATGATTGAAAGGTATTCATGAGCTCTATCAGTTGGTTCATAAATTTTTTCTAGATTCATCCACAAGTATTATTTATTCATATTTTGGCATATTTGCATTTTGGTTGATTAATTGGACATACTATCTCATGGAGAATTTTTTTTGGGGGGCTTCATTTTTAGGTGTGCTTCAGATTTGGGATGTATCACATTAGTTTGTTCTAGATATTTGTTTATTTTTATCTTTTGGTACCTATCCTAATGGTTGAATTAGGGTTTGAGGTTTTAACTCCTCATAATTATCACACATGGAAGGTGAGAATGCAAATATTTATTTGGTCTAAGGGTTTTTGGTCTACCTTGGGTGACCATCAACCTGATTTTACTAGGGAATATGAAAGGTTTTCTCAGAAGAACAAATGCGATGAGGCTATGGGATTGATTACTATGCATGTTTCTGACAACTTGTTCTTCCATATTGAGGAACATGTACTACTCCTAGAAAGGTATGGGATAATTACAAGTACTTTTTTGGTTTAGTTAGTGAGGTTTGAGTGATGCAATTGGAGGCAAAATTGGCCTCACTTTCCACAAATTTATTTCCTACCATTGAAGACTACTTGATAAAATTTAAATCATTAAGGTCTCAATTAGTTGGTTGTGGTAAGGATAAAACTAATAAGGAATAAATATTCTTGATTTTTTCTAAGTTTAAAGGTTCATTTTCATACTTCTCTATTTTCTTTTATTCTACAATGGATGAATTAGGTGATTCATTTGTCATTCCTTATTTCGATACATTCTATGATAGGTTGACTATGGAGCACATAAAACTTAGTCAACATGATACACACTCTAAGAATCATACTTTGAATGAAACATCACCTAAATTTAAAGGAAAGAAGTCAAAACCTAAGATATAATCTAGTGATAAACCCAACTCTCCTAGAGAGGATAAAACTAAGAAGGAGAAAGTTCCCAACTGTGATTGTTGTAACAGACTTGGGCATGGTGAACATAATTTCTATAAGAAAGAGTTAGATGAAATGAGGAAATATCTAAAGGAGCATAACATTTATTTTTCTTCTAAATTTACAATTTCACCCTCTTCTTTTACAAAACCCTCTTCATCCACACATTTAGGGTCATAGGTAATGATAATGGAAATGATAAAGTAAAATATCATAAGATGAAAGGAAAAGCTCTTGTTGTAACTAAAGTTAAAGAGTGTATTGGATGGATTCTTGATTCTAGGGCTTCAAATCACATGACATGTTCACTATATTAGGTTTTGACATTTGAGTACATTCCCTTACAACTAATATATTTATGGCTATCAGTACGTACATGGCTATTCGTTGCAAAGGATATGCTGATATGGGCAAGAGAACCTTTCAACATTTTAACATTCAAACAATCATTTTTGAGCATGTTGCCAATTGTCACCTACCTTTGTTAGTGAAAATGAATTAGGACACCTTGTAATGACATGTGAATTTCTTTTTCCATCCTCCTATCTCTTTAAAGTCTATCTTTTCAATTCATTTGAATCCTCTTGGGTTCTCTTGGTATTTTTCCTCTTGCTCTCTTATTCTCTCTTATCTTTCTCTTTGTCTCAAGCTTGCACAACTCTCTATAGGTTGCTACAATGCTCTCAATTTCTCATAACACTCTTTGCAACTCTCTTGGCTCTCACAGCTATCTCTTTCTCTCTCTCTCTGGTTTCCTCAAGCCTTGTAGTTGATATCTATCTCTTGTCTTATGTCTTTAATGAGAATCTTGGGATTTCTCACATCCCTTGTCTACACATATTACTATCTTGTCTATCTATCTATCTATCTATCTATTTGGTTGTTCGTGGAGGTGGAAACACTGAAATGGGGGTTTCACTGAGGCAAGCCCCTAAACAGCCCCAACATTTTCTCTCAGTCTTATGCATGTAGGTATTGAATACATTTATTTATTGGAGGCTCCATTCCTTAGGTTGTTGCGAGTGAATTCTTCCTCTTCCTTCATTTTATCATCTACATTCTATTTAGTCTACATTTCATTTAGTTTTATTTACTTTAGCTTTGTTACTTTCTGTCATTTCCCTGCATTCTTAAAGTTGCTAACAATAATAATTCTTAGTAGTCACCTTGTTGTTTTCTATGATAGTCTCAGTTTTCATTCTATACAAGATGCCAATACGCCACTAAGATACTAACACATTGCATTCTTGTCCTTGGCCAATAACTTGTTAGTCTATCTAGAAGACCTCTATGACCTACTCTTTTTGTTTCTAAAACTCTCGCTATTTTATCCCATCACTTGAGCTTTGTTCCTTGAGGTAGTTGAGGACCATTTTCTCCCTATAGACTCTTCTTTGTCCTAGAGACTCAGGATTAGAAAATTTCCTCCTCTATAGGTATAAATTAACCAAGAATAATTTTTTTCTCTAGTATCACCTCCTCCCATAAGAAAGATTGGTTTTGATACCATCCACTCCATGAAATTTAGGCAACCATAACACAATACAATACATCAACTTATAGATTTTTATTGAGATAATTTAGACTTCCTCTACATGTACTTAAGAACCTCTGATGGAACTTACCTATGAATATTATTTAAAGGAGTAAAATTTAGAAACATCTCAAATACACAACATAAAAAATCATTTACATCACACAAAATAAATATGCATTACAAGTAACATTGAAGAAACCCTCAACTAGGAAAAACTCCCAAAAGAGTGAGTTATCCTCCCCATCTCAATAATTTATAGTCACCAAGTTATATTTTAACTATAGGCTACCTCAATGGACTACAATCCTACTCACATATAGTTTTAAAATGAACATAACTTGTATCTTGTCTACTATATGTAATGGAGGACGTAGGTACTATTTTCTACACTACAATGGAATAATTTGTTGCATCAATTCTTACTATCTCATCATGCAATATATTGTTGAATTTAGGTGTCTTGAACACCCTCTACCTTGAACAACTATCTTAGATCTTTGATCTGCCAGGTTTCTAATACATCTTCTAGCTTTGACACTACCAACTAGATGGAAAAAATTAACTTAGATGGTACTATGCAAGTTCTACCACTTTGTATGGCACCCCTTTGCCAAGAATAAATTTTGGTTCTAGTGTCACATTCTCTAATTATATTTGTGAGTGCACACTTGACCCAAGTTACTTTTAGAGTTATAGATTTGAACCCTAATTTTTAATTTTTTAAATTTAATTTTACACATTATCAACCATTTTACTAGCCATTGTCAACCAACCAAATTCACATTTGTATTAATTTGATTGCTAAGTTGTATTTAAGAACATTCACTCATTAATTTTAAATCATGATGTAGATAATCTAAGATGTATAGGAATTCTAATTAAGAATTTATGAGATAATTGCAATAGCATCATCATAGGTTTGACGAATGCTTTCTTGTTTTCTTTGACATTTCACTCAAAACCATAAGCTTGTCCAACTAGGGGTCTCACTTAGGAGAACATGAATCATGCATTTTAATAGATTCCTAAGGGTATTCCCAAGCACTACTAATTCTTAGGCATATTCAAACACTAGAAGATTGAGATTAG
>VDFB02281492.1:222989722-223216074 GCA_007258455.2 Sequoia sempervirens | reverse complement strand
AATAGGTGTTGTACGAAATATTTATTAAAATAAATAATTTTGATCTATTTGCCACGGATTTCTGTGTACAGAAAATTTGTGATTGAAATGTATAAGAGAAAAGTTATTAAATAAAATAATAATGTATAAACGAATTTAAAAATAAAATAAAATAAAATAAAAATTTTAAAAACCAAATGTTTGGTGGGGAGGGGCCGGCCATGCCGTACCCTGTACGCCCCTCCCTGCGTGGCCAGTGGGCCGCGGCAGTCAAGGATTGTCGTACCCAGCAGCCACTTGGGCTGCTAGCACGGCAGCCCTTGGCTGCCGTGCACAGCCATTGGGGAGGCCGTGGCCTCCATGTTGGGAGGTACGCAGCCTCCTCAATGGAGGCGCACCTCCCAAGTTAAATCCTTTTTATTTTTTTTAATTTTTTTTAAAATTTCGTATGTTTAATTAAAATTTGTAGATCTAATTTAATTTAACATATTTTGAATTTCGATTTCATTCGAAATTAGATATAATATAATTTATATGTCAATATTTATAATTGAATTTAGTTTTTACTTAATGCAATTTCTTTTATTAATTTTTGGTTTGTATAAGTATATAAATATATATATATATTATATTAATTAATATTTAAAATATATTATTTAATATATATACATGTTTACTGGAATTTAATTTAATTTTAAATTATTTAATAGTCAAATGTGATTTAACTCGAATCTTGTTCATAAAATATGCTTTCCATAATGTGATTATATTAATAAAATAAGTATTTATATATGTATATATATGAACATTGTGGTTGTGAGGTAAAAACTTAAGGTTGAGAAAATCGCAATGGTTAATGTAGTTGTGCAGAATTTTTAATTGAGCTTGTGCTTGGAATTAAATCGAATAGTTAAAGTTTAAAGGATATTATGTGTTTTGAATTGAATGTTGTGTGGATCGAAAATATAAAAGGTATTAAAATGAAAGAATAATTATTCAAGCACACCAATGAAACTTTAAATCAAAGGAAAACTGATTAAACAAAGTAAAGCAAACTCTCAATGCAGCAGCTCCTTTGAAGACATCCCATTGTCCTCTATCTCCAGTATTTTTGCCAAAGCTCTCCGATTTGTATGCTAAGCTCCACAAAATGACTACTAAAGAACGAGATTTAAAAATAAATGCATATTATACCAAGAATGCGAGATTTTGAAGGTTGATGATGGAGGAATGTTGGTTGTTCACTTCAGCAGCATAACGATGCAATGATGAAGAATGATGGAGATGGATTGAAAGATTGAGGAATGATTTTGGCAGAATGCGGATGTCTGAAGAAGATCCGATCCAAATGGCTTGTGAAAGGTTAGATTTATAGATTTTCGAATGCAAAAGCTTAGTTGGCAAAGATCAATGGTTGAGATTCAGTCTGGTAAGATGAACGGTATAGGATTTTCGAAAGTTGAGTGAGAGAAGTAGAAGGTTTCCTCTTTTTCAATTTTTTCCCATTTAGATCTAAAGGAAGGTTTCTGTTTTGAAGGATGAGTTGAAATGAGATTTCATAATTAAATAAATAAACTTACTTAATTATATGTGAAGATGAGATTAGAAAGTCGCATAATTAAATAAGCAGTATTTAATTATGTGAGAGAGATGGATTTAGAAGGAATTAAATTAAATATTTAAAATATTTAATTTAACTATGAGATGAAGAGGAGGAATATTCCATTTTTGAATATAAATATTCAAACTTAGAATAATATGATAATTAATATAAATAAATTATAGAATTTATTTAATTTAATTAAGAGGAATATGGAGATGGTAATTAATTAAATAAAGTTCTTTATTTAATCAATGTAGAAGAATCATAAGAATGAACAATATAAATAAATAATTAAATTTATTTATATGTAGATGACTTTAGGAGATTAATTAAATAATTTATATTTATTTAATTACCAAACTTATTATAATGTGACCATTTTTACGTGCATACATTTTGCCCCTCTTTGAGATGATGTTCGAGATGATGAGATTTGTGTCGAGTAACATCATTTCAAAGAAGTTAAGGTATGGATAGAGGAGAATGGATAATGATATAAAGATAGGATGATGGAATGATGATGCCCCCTCGAGAGGATAGGCGGGTTGAACAAACACGGGTAGGCTCTCGAAATGAAATGATAAGGATAGACAAGATGAATGATGTAAGATAGGAAGTGGATGAAGGAGAGGAATGATACGTTATGCTGCAATGAAGGTGAGCAACCATGATGTTTGATATAGCACTAGACGTTATGCACCAAGATATAAGGACCAAGGTGACGATGTGTCTCATGCCCCAGCCTAATACAACCTTGTCTAGACGTATGAGGAAGGAGACTTAGAGCATTAAAGTCCTAATGCACAAAAGGTATGATATGACCTTAGATGCAAAGGATAGTGCAAAAAGCTACTCCAACATACACAAGATATGAATATTAGCTGGAATGATACGGATTTGATACAAATGCAAGATAAAATGATAACACACACAAGCAAGCAAGCAAGCATGCACAAATGATACAAAAACAAACAAGGAATTGCCCTATCAAGCTATAAACCATTGATTTGATTGATTGATTGATGATGATGATAGTGTTGTCATTGTCAGGAGGTGATATATCCCTAGAGCAACACAAGGATGATGATAATTGATTGATTGGTTGATTGATTGATTAGGTTTACAACAAGATAAGGATCAAGACCAAAGGATGTGATTGGATAATTTGACAAGATTGATTGACTTGATTGGTATGGATTAAGGATTGACTTGCATTTGAATTATTGCTTGAATTGATTTGATTGATTTGATTCGATGCAATGGTTTTGATGAAGATGATTGATTTGGTTGAATGGTTGAATGATTGGATTGAGGTGAGGGATTGAATTGATGAAATTGGAGAAAGTAATTGGATGGATTGATTTTATTGCTTGGATTTTTGTTGGATATTTGATTTTTTTTGGATTTTTTGTGAAATGTTTTGATTTTTTTGGACTTTTTGAAATGTTTTGATTTTTTTGGACTTTGAAATGTTTTGATTTTTTGGACTTTTGAAATGTTTTTTTTTTTTTTGATTTTTGAAATGTTTGGAGGTGTCAAAGGATGAAAATTTGAGTAGCCTTTGTGCTAGATACCAATGACAAGGGGAAAACCAAGTCTAGGTGCAAGGAGATAAATGGGATTGATGGATGAAAGGGTGGGTGATAGGATAAGGGATAAAAGGCTCATGATAGATGGATGGATGGAATGGATAGGTCATAGTGAATGGAATGGATGTATGCATCATAAGAGAGAAAGGATGTGATTTCCAAAGACTATGTTGCGTAGGAATAACATGCCCCATTATAGGTACAAGATAGGATTTTTCATGACAAAGCTTATGACAATAGGATAATGATATGATTGTTTGGAAGGATGAGGTATGTCAAGAGATACCTCAAAGCATGTTTCAACATTTTTCCCCTATATCTTCATCAAGATCAAAAGAAGAAGGGTGGATGAATGGACTCGATATAATAGGTATGGATGATGGCTAAAAATGGTAGGTAGGATGGAAATGGTATGACATGAAAATGATAGGTTGGATAGATAAGACATTGTGCCCCCAAGTGTAAGTGACATAGAAGATCAACCTACACATGACGACTATTTGCTAGGTTTTCATCATGGTACTTATCCAAGGTGCTTGTTTACCAGGTTTTCACCGTTGGACGAAGGGATTTCTCTTTACTTTTTACTTTCTTTTTTTCATTTTTTTGTTTTGAATTTTTGACTTTTTGGATAGGAGAAGGTGAATATGGATGGGAGGGACTCCAGTGTCTAGTTGTATGAAAGTTGATAGTCCTGCTAGGGATGGATGTCATTGCATGGACCATGTCAAATGTCATTATGCTCATAGATGTTGGTAAGGGATGACATGAAAGGGATGGATTAGGTAGATGGAAAATTATGAAAGGCTTATGCAAGAATGGATGGGGAATAGTGGATGATGATGTGGATTGAATAGGACTTGTGCAAAAGGATGGATGAAAGGTTTATGCAAAAGCATGGACCATAGGAAGGTGATTGGGAAGATATGTAGGATAGTAGTTGAAGGATGGGGAGGTGGAGGTATGTGGGATTGTTGTGAAATGGAAGGGAACCATGACCAATGGTTGCACACATTGTGATAAACGTTGAAGCTTGTGATGTGGATGAGGTGTAGGAAGCAATGGAGATGTTTGCTTAGGAGGTGGAGGGTGAAGTGCTTTTGGTACCCACATAGACTTAGTATTTTTATGATTTTTAGTTTGCTTGTGGGTTTTAGGAATTTTAGATTTTTGAATGGAATGAGAATGTGGGATGGAAGTGGATGGTTGGGAATTTTGTGATGTGAATGCCTCATTTGACTTGATTTCTTTTTTCTTAGGTACCCAAACCATTTTAGTTTTGGGCTTTACTTTTGGAGGTATGGGCTTATATACTTTTTTGGATGTATTTTGATTTGAATTTTTGTATTGATGTCCTAAGGCATGAGAACCCTTAGGATTTTTGACTTTATAGGTAGAGGCATTGAAATTCTTGCTTTTGAATCCCATGGATATGGTGGAATGGGTGGAAGCTTCATGTTTATACAATGTGTGCATTTGTTGGTCATGATTAGGAATATTAGGGTATTTATGGATGGAGGGATAAGAGGATTGAATGGTAGGGATATTAGGTGTTGGGAGAAGTGGAGGTAGATTAGATGGAGGGATATTAGGAGTTGGAAGCAATGGTGGTAGATTTGATGGTGGAAGGTGTATGGTCACATGCTTTTGACATTTGTAGGATGATGGAGGTGGAATGGCAACATATGTTTTAGGGATATGATAGGCTTTATGATGAAAGGAGGACTTAGAATGCATGGAGGAAATACCAACATATGTAGGTTGTTGTCCTTGGGGTGTAGGTCCAAGGTCATAAGAGTGTGGAGGGACTTTGACATGTATAGGCTCCAAAATATCTTGTTCATGAAGGTCTAGACCTTTACTTTGGTGGTTCATGTTTTGGAGTGTGCAATGGACAATAAGACTAGGTGTAGGTGAAACACTAGACATGAGTTCCTTATTGGAGAAGAAGCGGCAAGGGAAGATAATGGTTTTAAAATATGTGCTTATTAAAATGAAATAAATATGTGTGATCGAAAATATGTGCGTATTAAAATGAAATAAATACTATTCAAGCACACCAATGAAACTTTAAATCAAAGGAAAACTGATTAAACAAAGTAAAGCAAACTCTCAATGCAGCAGCTCCTTTGAAGACGTCCCATTGTCCTCTATCTCCAGTATTTTTGCCAAAGCTCTCTGATTTGTATGCTAAGCTCCACAAAATGACTACTAAAGAACGAGATTTAAAAATAAATGCATATTATACCAAGAATGCGAGATTTTGAAGGTTGATGATGGAGGAATGTTGGTTGTTCACTTCAGCAGCATAACGACGCAATGATGAAGAATGATGGAGATGGATTGAAAGATTGAGGAATGATTTTGGCAGAATGCGGATGTCTGAAGAAGATCCGATCCAAATGGCTTGTGAAAGGATTGATTTATAGATTTTCGAAGGCAAAAAGCTTAGTTGGCAATGATCAACGGTTGAGATTCAATCTGGTAAGATGAACGATATAGGATTTTCGAAAGCTTGAGAGGGAGATAGAAGGTTTCCTCTTTTTTCAATTTTTTTCATTCAGATCTAAAGGAAGGTTTCTGTTTTGAAGGATGAGTTAAAATGAAATTCATAATTAAATAAGTAAACTTACTTAATTATATGTGAAGATGAGATTAGAAAGTCACATAATTAAATAAGCAGTATTTAATTATGTGAGAGAGATGGATTTAGAAGGAATTAAATTAAATATTTAAAATATTTAATTTAACTATGAGATGAAGAGGAGGAATATTCCATTTTTGAATTCAAATTTTCAAATTTCGAATAACATGATAATCAAATATAAATAAATTATAGAATTTATTTAATTTAATTATGAGGAATATGGAGATGGTAATTAATTAAATAAAGTTCTTTATTTAATCAATGTAGAAGAATCATAAGAATGAACAATATAAATAAATAATTAAATTTATTTATATGTAGATGACTTTAGGAGATTAATTAAATAATTTATATTTAATTAATTACCAAACTTATTATAATGTGACCATTTTATGCATACAAATAGTCTCGTATTGTCGATTTATTTGTTTGACGAAATTTTGAGTTTGGAAATATTTCTTTATGGAGTTGTTCTTAAGTAATCAATTTTTCTGGGGGTTATTCGTTAAGCTGTTGTGGTATTCTCTTCTTGGTTTAAATGTGTCGTATGGGAAAACCCTAGGTTTACTTTACCTTGCATAAGAGTTTAAGTTCTTGTTACAGGCTTCCAGAGATGGAATGCTTTTCTATTATGTTATGGTTTCTTTACTCTCCATGTCGGGCAAATGGGATTAAGGTCTATGTAAGTCTTCCAGAGAAGTTCTCTAAAGTGGGATGTTTGGTGTGGAGGTTCTTTTGTGAATCGTCTTGATGTATTGTACTTTGATGTTGTACCCGGTTTCCATGAACAGGGATTTGTGCCTCCTAGGAAATAGGAGTGGGTAATGAGAATTGTACCTCCTTTGGAAGGAGTGTGTATTTTGAATTGGTTTCCTCCAGTGTTTGGAGTGAGTTCCTTGTTTTGTTTTCTCCTTGGATTGGAGAGTTTATGTTGTTTAGTTACCTATTGTGGTATCGTGCCTTGTGTGTTGTCGATAGGAGAGTGGCTCTTTGTGGGGGTCCGGCACACAAAGGGGCGCCAGGGTAACCTACCTAGAGTTTAATTAAGTGATAATCTAAATGAATTAATGGGGGGGCTTTCACACTAATAAAGATAAAGGATGTCTCTCTCGTGAAGCAAGTGAATGATAAGGCTCGAGATGAGATGGGACGCATAGTTTTGCGTGAGGGTCCGGCGGCCGGTAGAGGCAAGCCAGGGTAACCCAGGATGGGGGTCCGGTAGCCTAGGAAGGTTGAGCCAGGGTAACTCATGGAAATTTATGCATGACACTCTTCCTATGTCGACAGTTAATCAGTTATTGTGCGATGTTCATAATCTTTGTTCTCTGAAAGCATTGTAACCTCGTGTTAAGTGACTTTGTGATTGTAGATGTGAAGTAATATTGTGATTGTAGTGGTTAAGTGCCTTGTTTTTTTCTCTTTGGTCATTATTGGATGAGGTCTTTGTTATTATGCCTTGAGTTCATTGAAGTTGTGCGTGTGACTAGTTGTTATTTGGGAAGGTGTTTTATTGTTATGTTCAGAAGTGATTTGTTGATGTGCCTCTTGGAATGGTTGTCGTGAGTTTTCTAGGTGGTATTGATGTTATGTGTCTGTTGGGAGTTAGTCTTTGTTATTGATAGGCATACTTGGTCGGGGACCCTTCCTTGTCTACTCTCAGCATGGGGGTGGTTGGGTGGAACGTGCTTCGCACCCCATTGGGTTCCCTCTTCTGTTGCAGATTTATCTTTTACTTGCAGGTTTTGGCAGATGTTAATGAGCCAACGTCCTTATGTACCAGATAGTTGTATATACTTCAATTGTAATGTATTCATTGATGTATTGTCTCCCACGTGTGTTGGGATGACCTTGATGTGATTTGTATATGTAGTTATTGAGATGTATTTCCTGTCAATTGTATTTTACTATCATTGGATGTAATAATCATTCAAGCCATGTATTTATTCAGGATCATTTGTTATAGTTGGTTATGTTGAGTTGTATCTATCGAAATATGTAACACTTTATATCTTTATAATTCCATGTATTGTCATATGTGCACATGTTATTAATATGGATATAGTTGATGGATATTTTAAATGATGGAATGGGAATGAATAGATTTACGTAGTAGATTAATTATTGTTATCTTATTATCGTTGTTATGGGTTAGTGTAGTCATGTCACCTCGTGTTCCCCATTGGAACTAGTTGTGCCGCATAATACATTGTTATGTTATAATACTTAAGTATGTTTATTATATTCTTTAAAAAAAAAAAATTGTTCCGTTGTTATTAGTTCCTTTGGGGTTCGCACGGTGGGGCGTGACAGATGCAACCACTCATCCTACCTTAAAACATACCAAAAGTCTCCTAGCAATTAGACATAGGAAGATTTAAGATGACTTAAACAATTTTTTATTTCCAAAGCATAAACTTATGATGACTTAACCATGCCTAGTACACAATCCCTCCCCATTAACCACTTAGACATATGGAAATTAAATGTAAATTTGCTGCTATTTTTAGTCATGTAGGTGTCCAATAAACCACTTGGTGGTGTTTCCCTTCAAGTTTATTTACTTGAATGAAGAGAGAAAAAGTGCTTTGATTACAATTAGAGAATACATTTGAGGCCTTGGTTGTGTAATTGGTGGACCATAGTCACATTTAACACTTGTTACAAAGTTTGGGAGTTAAAATGTTAAGTAGATTTGATTTTGATGGACACATTTGGATGGTAGTAACAATAACTTGCAATCTATCAGACTTGATTACCTTATAACCTGTCAAATTCTAGTGATGAAATGATAGATTAATCATAATGTCACCTTGGGATCACATCACCATGAAAGAACTTCATCCAACATCCTTATGAGTGTAGGTACCACCAAATAGGTATTTTCCAGATCTGTCTTCCTCGAGCGAGGGAAATTCAAGAAGAGAAGAGGAAAGCGAGACATGTAGTAGGTATAAAAGAGGGAGATCAACTAGAGGTGAAAAGATTAGAAGTAAATTATATAAACGCATGGAATTTTTTCTTGTTGAAGGGGAGTCATGTTCTTATGATGATGAGAGCATATGCAACATCGAGATTCCCTTGAGCTACAAACATCTATGAAAACAATGGGTGCCCAAGGAACTTCCTCCAATAAACATTGATTTTTGTGTCAACGAGAGGATATATCGCATAGCACCATCGCCATTACATGGTTTGGGCCTATTTTGCATGGATGGTATAAAGGTCTATTATGAAAATGTTACCGAATTGATGGAGTATGTCAAACCTTGTTACAGTTACAAAGATTGGATGCAGCTGGTTCGATATACATGAAGTATGCATAGGTATGCACTGTCAGCAAATTATATACAACTAAAAGATAAGGATAAAAATAAAGGAGTGCCTATGTACATTGGAAGAATGCCAAAAGCATCAGGGAATATTTCAGGGTTTATAAACAGTACATGACCTGGGTCGACAAATAAGCAACCCAATTTCATATTCAAGGCGTGCGAGGGAAACCGTGTATTCGTATGTGCGATAAAATTAATACCTGCAGGGGAAGAGTTGCTAATCGATTACAATTTGAATCACTTAGATAAAAACACAGTTACCATGGGGGTGGTATGTACTATATACCATTTTACCCAACCTCCAATTAATGACTCCAATATATCATTTTATTATTATGTTTTTTTCGTAATTCTATTGGTTTCATTTCGGTAATGCTTTTTTATATTTAATTTTTGTCATAGTGGGACATTGATCGTACGAGGAAGGCTCCGGCCCAAAGCACAAATCACAATGCATCTTTAGGCACTTCTACCCAACAGGTTTAATACCTCATTGTAATTGTACAAATTAGATACAAGAAAAATGTTTTATTATTATGTTTTTTTCATAAGTTTACTAGGTTAATTTCAATAATGTTTTTAATATTCTTGTTGCAGTTGGCTAATCGGGGAAAGGTACCAGCAGTAGAGGAGAGCATCCATAGGGAGATGCAATCACTATTATGTAATGATCGCATCACATATTCAACAAGCCCTCTCGATATGATAAATAAGACCCAAAAAAATGCAATGAAGAAATCCTTTAGTTGTTATTCATAGTGCCTCAAACAGATGAGATAAGAGAGAGAGTTAAAATATTGACTGAGAGAGCACAAACCTTGCAAGTAAGTTGTCATGAGGTCTTTAATTATAACATAAGTTCATTCATGGTTTTATATTGTGTACTCTTTTATGTCATGAACTAAAATATGTGTTGTTTTTACAGGATTTTTTTCATCCTCATGATGTTGTTGGCCATGATCAGGGTATTGTAGGTGCTTCCTGAGGAGTAGGGGTCGGTACAAGTGTCCATCTTGTTCTTCCTATGCATACATCACATCATCTGACCCCATCATCCATGCCTATATTGTCGACTGAAATTTTGGCAACACATACCATGCAAGCATCTAGTAGTGCACCATTTGGCAATGAACACATGCCAGAACATGTGTTAGGACATGTACCTAGGGATGTAGAGGCCACTAGTACTGGTGATGTTTTAGCAGCATTTCCTAGATCTTCCAGTATTACTAGTATGGGAACATTTCGAGTCACATTTGTGGTGACCGAGGATTTCATTCCCATAAAGATAGAGAAGGTCCCAGATATTTTAAAATATTTTAATTATTATTATATATAATCCAATTGAAATTTACTTATTGACCACTCTTTTTAGACTAATGATCTCATGATCATTTTGCAAGAAATTATTTTTTTTAAAACATCTAAGTGATATTACATTGGAGCTCTTTGGGCCCACCATATGTACACTGTGGAATGCCCAAAATCAAGATTTAAAAGATGAGCTCATTAACCATTTAGTTGTGTTGTTCGGTGATAAAACATTCAACCGAAGCAAGGTCCTTAAGAAAGCTAGTACCTATCTAAAGTATGTGAGGGACCAATATACGTCACATATAGAGAAGAAAAAAAATTATGAGCATCCCCCCATGATTCCGAAGAGGGAGTGGAAGGACCTAGTGTCGAATGGGAAGGAGAAGGCTGAAAAGAAAAAAAAGGAAAGCCACCACCAAGCCAAGGAAGGTATGTGATACTATCAAAAATGTAATTATATACTAATTACTCTTTCTTTTTACATAATCTAACATATTTCAAACTTTTCATTGTTTCCCAACACATCGAAGGAAACAAAGGCAAGACTAGAAAAACATGAGCAACACAAACTTGGCTCTAGTGGTTATATGAAATTAGCCGCACAAATTGTAAGTATCAATAAATGAAATATTGCATCCAAATAATAAATTGCAAACAATTTTGGTGTTATCACACCATAGAAGAAAAATTCATGATCTTATGCAAAAATGTAGGGCTCTGAATTCAACAGAGTTCCCACAGAAGAGGACCCAAAGATTTTCTTCCAACAAGGCTATGGAGCCGTGGTTGAATGCCTAAGCATCTTGACTGGGAAAACACAATCTTCCATTGCATCCGACACACAGGTAAATAAACTCAATAAAGTTTATTTAAAATTGAATACTTGTGCAATCTATTAAATATTAATTTCCACCATAAGCAATTATGTACCTATTTGTTTTAAACAGGAAAGCAATGATAATACTGCACATGACATTGGAATGCATCCTGGTGAGGGTGGAGCACAACCTGTAGATGAAGGTCAAGGTGTGCATCCCGGTACTAGATGTATTCATGTGCTATACAAAACATAGTATGTAGTAATACAATTAAACATCTTTAATTGCAATTGGTGTATTAATTAATGTAACCTTTCGTGTTTCAACTTTAGAGCATGTACAGAATGATCAACATGTTGAGCATGATTAGGCTAGAGAAGATCAGGAACATGATGTGGCCCCATTAGGTAAAGATGACCACTTTAATTTTATTTTAAATATATTTAATTGCAATTGGTGTATTAATCAATGTAACCTTTCATGTTTCAACTCCAAATCAGGATTTAGAGGGTGTTCAACATGTTGAGCATGAGGCTATAAGACAAGATTAGGAACATGATGTGGCCCCATCAAGTAAAGAGAACCACTCTAATGTTCTTTTAATTAATGAAATACTTGTAACAATAATAATAAAACATATCAATTTAACATTTCTTTGTTATTCCAACAAACCCCCCTTGCAGCAGCATCCACGTCATGAGTACATGACTAGGCTTACATTAAGATCACGAGAAGAGGGAAAAAAATTTGAAGGGGGGACAGATGATTTAGAAAATGATACTCCACTTTAGCTTTTTTTAGCTTCAAAAAAGAAACAAAAAAAAAGTGATTGTAATCATATTATGACAGCCATATTTTTGATAATATGTAAAAATTGAAAGAGTGAATGTTATATGTTAATGAATGAATGTTATATGTTATTAATGGATGAATGAATTTAGAAAACAATATTCCACTTCAACTTTTTCAACTCCAAAACAAAGCAATGGCTTGGGAATAGTGCACCATTTCAGAAGGCTCTTCTATTGATCCACCACATGGTGCAATGTTGCCCATTGTGATTAGGTTACTATATCCTTGTTTCCAGTTATTCAATAAAATGCACCAATAGCCAGTGTACATGTATGTGTTCATATTGTTATTACATTAGAGCAGAAAGTAAAGAAGAGGCAATGTGTCATTGTGTTGTCTGCATTAGAAAAGGAAAGTTTCTACCATGAATTTTTTGAACACCTTTTAAAGTAGATTACTATTTTCATTTGTTTTGAAATTGTTCAACACTCTCCACACCATCTAATAATGGAAAGAGTAAATATTTGTTATAGAATTTACCTTTTATTTCTTTATTATGCATGTTAGGAGATCTCTCTTCATCTTGGTCATAGCTACTTGTTTTTGTATTTTCCTAACTAGCAGTTTGCATTTTGATGACTTTTTGTAGTGGGTTCCATCTGTCCCGCTTCTTGCTGCAATATCTAATGCTACCTACTCCTGTCATAGTCAATTAGTATTTTCCAGTTTCTTTGATGGTGTTGTTGGTATATTCCATGCTCAAACATTGAGGCCTAAATTAGGCTTTACATTATTTTGTGATTATCAGTCTATCAAATGCTTAGGGAATCAATGAACTATTATTCTGTAGACTCACTATTTAAATTTTAGCTTCATTTAGTTTCAATGTTATTTTGAGATATTTTTGATTTATTTATATTTGAAAATGTAAATTGTGACATCTGCTTAAATGCTCGTGTTAAATGCATCCCATGTGCATGCATTTTCAAGAGTCTAGATTACTCCACATGCCAAACATGATTCCTCTCCCTCCTATAGTATCTAAAACTAGGAAATTGATAAATCTTGTTAAGGTTAGGTACTTTCTATTACATAAAAATTATTACTCTTTTCCTATATTGTCATAGACTAATTTTTTCGGTGGTTGGCTATTTCTTCTTGTGTTCAAGAGCACATTATGAAGACAAGTCATGGGCCAATCTTTGTTTTTGTGTGTGGGGATCAGCAGAAGTCAACACTCATTAGTTATCTCGATGTTACCTTGAATAGTGAGTATTCTTCAGTTTGTTTTTCAATGTTGTGTGTCATTTTATAAATAACGATAAAATTGGTTATCTCATTGCATTATGAAGTCGGAACTGTAGTACTACTAGTATATGCCAAAACTCTAGAAATTTTCTTTTGGCACACATTATTGAGGAATAAATCTCTTGCATCCATGTGCTCATGTAGGTCTTTTTGCATCCACCTTGTATGAATATACTTCAGCTGCTTATTTTTTGTGTCATAGGTAAGTATTTCCATAAGAGAGGCTATACTTTTTTATTGTTATCTCATGAATTTTATTTTTGTTTATTGACTGGTAATGGGTCTAGATACACATCAATTATAATGTGCTATTAGAAACTCTTATTACAAGAAGCAATTTGCAACTCAGCAGGTGGATAGTCACAAATGGATAGACATGTGTTTTCAAGGACTTTTCTTCTACTCTTCCACAATTTTTACATCTTTCACATTGATGCACCTAGGCATGAGTTTCTATTGATGCTCAACTACAACAATTCCCTTTGAAAATTATACAAAACACATGTCTACACTTGTGTTTCTATTGCACGAATTCCAAGTACATTCACTGGATCAAATTTCATGTGTTATGGTTCACAGTGATTCAAACCTTGTCTAATGCAGTCATTTATGGCTTTAGACAAATTCACCGTCAACAATTCACTATCATGACAAATTCATCTCATGGAAAATTAACCACCAACAATTCATCACCGTGGATAATTCATCGCATTAACATTTTTCAATATATATTTCCAAGACCTTGAGATTTTTTTTGCAAAAGAATAATTTCCACCACATTAATAATAGTGATGACTGATATTGATGTATAATTGGTTTACTAGAATAAAATAAAATATATTGAAAAATGTTTTCATTTTTATTATAATAAATCAAATTTTCTAATTGTATATGTGATGAATTATCCATGGTGATAAATTGTTGGTGGTGAATATTCCACAAAATGAATTTGTCATGACGATGAATTGTTGAGCGGTGAATTTTTCGACGATGAATTTTCCTAGAATGGTCCTTTATTCAACTGATATTGATCAATACAATTCCAAGCACCATTCCTCTATGCTATTGTGTTTAAAACAAATTTTAATTCAAAATTCCCCTTATTGCATACTGTATTTTTTGCATTTGGTAGGGTATGTAGCTGCATTACAACTCTTGTTACACTAATCATAAATGTTTTGAATGGTTTTAATTCTTATTGTTTTTACTATTTTAAAATAGTGTGTATTTATGGTTTAAATTTTAAATAGTTTAATGGTTTGAACAATAAGGCTTAAGACTACTTCTTGATCATAAATGTTCTAAATGATATTAATGCTTCAAAATTAAGATTCATTTCATTGTTATAATGATCCAAATGTTATACTTTACTATACATTCAAGGATTCTCTTGCCCCCTACCCTTTGCTCTCTCTCCCCTCCTTTTAAGTATTTTCTTTGTCATAAAAGATTCACATTTCTGTCTCATTTACACAAATTTATCTGAAGCTCTAGGAGTGACTAAAAATATGTAAAAGATGATGGATTATGTCTAAACAACAACTTTCCATCTTATAGCTAATTAAATGCTTAATGTTTGATGAGTTTAGAGCTCGAATAATGCTTGTATATGCATGTGTAGCAATAAGGGAGCCTATGTGAAGATTGAAATTTAAAACATCACTTTGGTATTTTTCCTTAGGTAGTGAAATGATGTTTTGAGTAATACAAACCTACACACACAAATATGTTTTGCATTGTTAATTCAATACCTTGAAGAGTGGAATACAAAAATATCAAACCAAGCAAGAATAATCAATTCATAAGATTATTATGTTCTAATAGGGTTGACTGGTTGCTTGTTTCTTTTTGATTGTTAGGAAGTCATCAATATACACTTGGTTTTCCCACCTTCTCTTGCCTCATGGCTAGAGAGTTTCTGCAGAAGGCATCAAAGTAACCTTCAAGATTGACAATGGCAATGAGTACAAGGTCAGTATAACTTAATGTTAATTGGGTATGATTTTATTTGTTCAAGACCAATTTAGATTCATTTTATGCTCACACTACTTTTATTTACATTTATGTTTTGCTAATATCCATTTTCCTTTACATTCATATTCTTCTATACATATTGTGTTTACAATAATGTTTTCCTTAATTTAATCTATGGGAAAGGACCCAGTACCTGAGCATGTTTCAATAGTTGTGATAGTAGTGGTTTATATAATGCTCAATATTTTTATCAATATTGGACCAATAGTTGTGACTTTAAAGTTGTTAGTGTTGATGATGACTACCCATAATTAAACAAAATTTATTCCTTTGATCTAAAAAGAAACCAATCATGTGATTGCACATCAGTGCTTAATAAAACATGCTATGAATGCACAAATATTGGTCTCACTTTTATTTTGGGTCTTTTTGGACACCTTGACAAAAAGCATGCTAATGTGGCATCATATTTGATGATGTGGCCTTGAAACCTTAGTTATAAATAGGGGACTTGTCAAGTAAGTGTTGCCAAAATTTCACCTACAAGCTAGGTTAGTTGGGAAAATTATGTTTCAGAAGTTCTAAAGGGCCAGGTGGATCATTTGCATCAAGGGTTAAAACATGCATCTGGTGCTAGGTCATGAGGAACACAGTTGGAAGGCATGCCTAGATCAAGCTCGGCATGAAAACCCTCTAAGGAGAGAGTCGCCAAGACCTTCAGAATGTCTCACCAACCAAAAAGGGGCTCTCGCTGAAAGAAGGCATCATTGCCAAGAGATTCGTCTTCGGTCTAAGGTCTTACTAATCGGGTCAAGTCTCACCAAATAAGGCAGTCTCGGCCAAAGGATGCAAGTATCAGTGAAAGGTGTTACCGAGTTGGGAATGTCTCCCCGACCGAAGAAAAGTGAACTCATCGCTGAAAGGATAGGGATCCTGGTGAAACATCTCACTGACCGGTGGGGGTCTCAATGAATTGAGGAGAGCTCGGGCAGAATGGAGGAGTTCGGCGTGAGTCCCAGCGACAAATAGGTAGTCTGGCCGAAAGATGCGAGTTCGGAGAGACCGTAGTGTGCTCAGCAAAGGATCTGGCTGATAGGCCAAAGTTTTGGCAACAAGATAAGAGCTCGGTGAATGGTCATGTTTTTGGGGAGATGTCTCCCCGACTGAGGGTGGTCTTGCCGAAACAAAAAGGGGGCTCGGTGTAGTGTTTTCCCTTCGCCGTGAAGTCTTCCTGACCGATGGGAGTCATGCCGAAAGGAATGTTACGCTCGAGGAAAGGAACTGAGTTTCACTGAAAGGTCTCATTGACCAAGGAATGTCTCCCCGACTTATAAAAAGTCTTCCCCAACAATGAGATAAGTTCACCGAGAGTTATTGCTTTCGGCAAAGGGTCTTTCCGATAGCAATTGTCTTGGCGACCACAAAAGTAGATATCGGTATGACTATGGGGCCTCGCTATGAAGTCTTCATGACTTGATAATGTCTCAGCAAAAGGAATGCAGAGCTCAGTGGAGTGGCGTGCATTCGGGGTGACATCAATCAACTCTTGTTGAAGATGAAGGGTCTTAGGGTAACATTTTTCCTTTGGTAAAACATCTCACTGACACTCGGGTGTCTTGCCGACTGAAGAGGAGCTCGGGGAGATGTCAAAACGAACTCAGAAAAGGAAGAAGAGACCGAAGAGGGTCTCACCGACCGACCGAGCTCTCACCGAAGTGGAAATCGGGTTTGGCGAGAAGGAGGTGCCTTCGCCACGATGTCCCAGCGACCGATCGAAGTCTCCCAAAAATGAAGGTTTTTTCCAAAGAATGGGGGATTTAGACATGATGTCTCAGTGAAGGAGTTATGTCTTGCCGACATGGATGTGCTCGCCAAATAAAAGCGATATCAGTGTGACTCAGTGGTGCTCGCTGTGGCTTTAGACCGATGTCGATTGTCTTGCCGATGTTTTTTGGCGCTATCAATATGACTTCTAAAGCTCGCTCAGACGTCTCGTCGATGGTCACATCTTGTGCCGGTAGCTTCAAGGGGCATAATCGCATCGGTGAGACACTTCCAGTGTCTCATCGGGATACGATTCTGACTGAACAAGTTTTGACTGCCCGAAGAATCTACGTGGAGTATGCTCAACCAATCAAAGAAAGCTAAAAGAAAGTCGTGGAAGTCTCACTAGGATGAAGAAGATCGACAGGATGAAAAGCAACGTGTATCTATTCTGAGCTCAGAAGCATTCAAAGCACTTGGCAAGGAGGTTCAAAAGGAAGACACGATACCAGGAAGTAAATGTGGTGGTTGCAGAAAGACCTGAAGAAGACCACTCCTAGAGGTGAATCCTTCACTGACATGGACAACAAAGACACGCAGGAATGCATCATTAACTACATGAAAATATCTAAGGAAAGATCTATCCCGAGGCCTGATATTTTGTAAGCCCTAAGGGGCCGACACATTTTGATATATAAGGCATTTGTGCCTTTTTTGTAGAGAGTTCGGATAATGCATTGAAGGGAGTTAGTATTTTTATCAATCCTTTCTCGACTAAATGTATGTTTTGTAACTCAATTGGAATCTGGAATACAACACAGAGTTTACCTTGGAAGCTAGTGTTCATGTTTGTACTACTCTCATTTATGTATTTCTCTTTTGATTATGGAAGTCTTTAACTATGTTTTATAAGTCTACATTCATACCTTAAAGTCGTGAAATTTATCTTTCCTTCCTAAGATGTGTATGTAAATCAAGCCTATTAAGATTGATGCATAAGTCTAAAAGAAGTTGTGTTGAGTATGTGAAACGGTTGAAGTTAAGTTTCCCAGTGTATGATCATCTTGTTTTCATTTCATAATTCCTCATCACTTCGATGTATCACCATAGTTTAGCTTCACTTGTATGCATTCCTTCTCCTTTTACCCTTATAGAATTAATAGTTTAGGTGATACCCAAAGGAAGTCGGCCTTCTCTAGAGGTTCATTTCAGATTTAGGTGACCCACAGCCTTGAAATGATCCCAAGTGTCTCTAGAAAGCTTAGTTTACATCACTGTGCATAGGGTGCAATTTCTCAGTGACAATAGTAAGCTGCTATAAAAAATTGGGAGTGATTTGAAATTTCCACGTAGGATAATTAGAAGAGTGAAGTTAGGGTGCTCAACTATTGGATCCTCTCCCCTATGTATTGTTATGACATAGGCATGATGCTGATGTTTTTGGGAACAGTGAGTAATTCGGTCAAGGGTAATGCAGTTTCTGCAATATGACCTAGAAGAAGGCATATATCTCTTGATGATTGCTATATAGTCCTAGGCCATTGTTCATCTTTTCCCATAGTACCTTTGATATTCGTGTCATACTAGACCAAGTCTAATTGTCAAGTGGAGTCAATGTCAACAACTTTTGACAACATTCTTCAAGTTTTTGGTAAAACTGCAACCTTGGAACAAGGCATGGACATCCATGACAGATACAACACATGTGATTTGTTTCATTAAACGGCTCATAGTATTTTCAAATTAGTTGCATTCAACATAGATTTGTATAATTTATAGAATGACATGAATTAATAACCTTGAAGTTTTACTTGAACTGTATAGAATTATTAAAGCTTTTACCTGATGTTTCAAGTATTTTTAGTAAAGATATAGAATTTTATGGAATGACACTTAATTTCATCCATCGTGCAAGAAAATATGAAATACGGATGAAAAGATAGTAAGATTAATACCCATTGAAAGAAGCCAAGAGCACCTTGGAAAGAATGCAAACATTTGAACAAATTTTCTTTTTTAAAAAAATTGCATTGTCTCATCGAAATTTTGACAAAAGTAACTGACGAACCAACAAAAATGTCTAACAAATTTACTATAGTTGCGATGAAAGTTTCATCATAAGGACTTGTCCAGTTCGTCACAATTCTGACGAAATTTTGTTGTTGTTTCGACACTTTGAAGAGGCATGCCAATTTCTTTTGTTTATTTTTCATCTATAGATAGACAAACTTTTTGTCGATATTTTGACGAAAACCAGATCCATTTTTCATGACGATGATCGATGAAGTTGGGTCATTATTTCGATGTTTAACAGTTGGTTGGGAAAGCAATGAAAATATAGTGACAAAAATTATTTGAGAGGTTCGTCAGTATTCTGACAATAGTTTGTTGATATTTCAACAAAATTTCATTAGAAATTGGAGTCAAATACAGTAGTGACTAGTGAACCTTCAACTATCCAAGTTACCTACCCAATCTGCATCAACAAAACCTTGTATGTCTAATGGAATCCACATCATCAGTACCATGGTAAAACAAAAGAGTAATTGGAAGTACCACACAAATATCTAAACACCCTCTTAACAAAAGTCTAATGCTCTTTACCAGGGTTAGACATAAACATACTCAAAACTCTCAATGCTTGGGCTATATCTAGTCTGGTGCAAACCATTGCATACATTAAACTATTGACAACACTAGCATAAGGAACGTTAGACATATCCTCAGCATCATCATTAGAATTAGGACACATGTCTAAACTCAACTTAGTACCAATTAGAAATGGAATATTTACTAGTTTACAGTCATGTATATTAAACCTCTACAAAATAGTATCAACATACTTACTCTGACTTAACCAAAGCTTTATATGAACCCGATCCCTACTGATATCCATCCCAAGAATATATTTTGCAACCCCCAAATCCTTCATATCAAATATTCTAGAAGGTTGAGTCTTAAGCTCCTTAATCATCACCTTGCTATTACCCATAAACAACATGTCATCAACATACAAGACAATGATTAGAATCATATCATCAATAACCTTAATGTAAACACAATGATCCTCCTCACTTCTAACAAAACCCAACTTTAATGCAAAGGCATCAAAATTCTAGTACCACATCCTAGGTGATTGTTTCAAGCCATATAAAGATCTCTAAGTTAACCTGCAAACCAAGTGTTCTTTTCCTTTTGCAAAAAAATCCGTTAGGTTGTCACATATAAATTTCTTCCCCAAGATCCCCATGTAATAAAGCAATTTTAACATTCATTTTCTCTATTTCAAAATAATAAGCATAAACAATAGATAATAGGAATCTAATAGAAGTTAACTTAGTGACAGGAGAGAAAATTTCACCAGAATCAACTCCCTCTCTCTAGGAATAGCCCTTGGCCACTAATCTAGCCTTGTACCACTTTAGTTGACCATCTTCTTCAAATTTATTTTTAAAAACCCACTTGCAACCAATTGGATTCCTTCCTTTGCAAAAATTCACAAGATCCCAAGTATCACAACTATCCATAGCCATCATCTCCTCCAGCATGGCCTACATCCAAGACTTACTTTCTTCTGAAGAAAAATCCTCCCTATAGGATCTAGGTTCATCGTTAGTACTCAACAAAGGAAATACACAACAGAAATTGGATGGGCTATACCTATTGACTAGATTCCATTGCCTTGTGGATCTTCTCAAGGTATGAGTAAGGGGCTCTTTTTTCTCTTCTTCTTCTTCATGTTCATTTTGTACACCATCTGAACGTTTTGAAATCTCCAAACCCTCTTCTTCTTCTCCATCCTCAAATCTATCTGGTTCTTATTTCACATGTGCATCTTCCTACTTCTCAATATTTATCTCAAAATGCACTTTTTTTGTCTTATATTTCTCCTTTGGTTTTTCTCACCTAAGTAAGCTCTAAACTCCCTAAAATTACATCTTTAGAGAAAACTATTTTACGGGTTAGTGGATTCCAAAGCTTATAACATTTTACATTCTCACTGTAAACAACACAAATGCATTTTTGTGCTTTTGGATTCAACCTAGAACACTCTCTTGAGGCACATGAAAAAAATCCTCACAACCAAAGACCCTTAAATGTGAAACAAAAGGCTTTCTACCTATCCACACTTCATAAGGAGTTTTATCAACAAGAATTGAATAAGGAGATCTATTAATCAAATAGTATGTAGTACTTACAACCTCTGCCCAAAAGAATCTATCAAGATTAGCACCACTCAACATGCTCCTAGCTCTTTCCATTGAGGTTTAGTTCATTCTTTCTACTACCAGATTTTGTTGAGGTGTATATGGTGTAGTATTTTGTTGAACAATACATGCATGCTTATAGAACTCATCAAATTACCTAGAACAATATTCACCCCATTGTCATATCTCAACACTCTTATCTTACAATCTATTTGCTTCTCAACTAAGGCTTTAAATTCCTTAAACTTAGTGAAAAAAATTTAGATTTTGAATGCATAAAATAAATTCAGGTGTATCTTGACACATCATCAATGAAAGTAACATAATAATGAGATTTTCCAAAAGAGTCAACATCCACTGGTCCAAACACATCCAAATGAATGATATCTAGTAATATCTTAGCTTTATTAGCCCCATTAAGAAATGATGATCTATTCTATTTACCAAACACACAATGCTCACAAAAATCATTTTTACCAACAAAATAATTAGTAAGACCATCAACTAGCCTTTTTATTCAAACTAGTCTTAAGACCTTTTTCACTTATGTGACCCAATCTATGGTGCCACAACATACATGTATTTTCAATACCAGTTACATTTGCAGAATTACAAAAAGTGGAGGAATTTCAAGCCTAAATAAAATCCCTATCTAGGATCCTTTAGTGATCACCAAACTCCCTCTTTCCAACATGCAACCAAACTTGTCAAATGTCACATGCATTCCAAAATAATTCAACTTGGATACTGAAATTAAATTTCTTGCAAGTTTTGGAATATGCAAAACATGATCAAGGGTTTTAACCCTCCCATCACTGAAACACAACTTTACCTTTCCCTTACCAACAATCTTCTTCATGTTGTCATCACCAAGGAAAAATTATCCCCTGTCATAAGATGAATATGAAGTGAACCACACCTTGTGAGGAATGATATGGTAGGAGCAACCTAAATCAATAAGCCAAGCATCATTAATAATATTGTTAATAGAAATAATCAAATCCTCAGAATCACCATCTTCAGAGGAGTTTTTCGTGGAAGCATCTGAACTCTTTTTCTTGTTCCTACACTCTTTTTTCACATGCCCTCTTTTACCACAATTCCAACACTTTAATCTGCTCTTCTCGGGGGTTTTAGAACATCCTTTAGACTTGTCTCTCTTCTTGTCCCCTTTAGGCCCTCCTTTTTCTTTGTACCTTCCTCACACATGCAAGGCATCTTGGGAGCATGCACTCATGGAATTTCTCCTCATTTCCTCTAAAAGAAGTATTGCAATGAGACTATACATCTTTGGTTCTATACCACCACCACTTATCGCAACAATTAGTTTTTCCCAAGATTCGAGTAAAGAGAAAAGCAACAAAATACATTTTTCTTATTCTTCTAACTTAACATCTTCTGATGCAAGTTGACTTAAAATCATATTAAAAGAATTTAAATATTCTGCAATAGAATCACCATCCTTCATTTTCAAAGAATACAAATATCTTTTGAGATACAACTCATTAGTTAAAATTTTAGTTTGATAAATATCACCTATCCTCTTCCAAAAATTGTATGTGGTGACTTCTTCTGAAACATTTAGGAGGATGGAATCCACAAGACACAACCGAATGGTTCCTTGTGCCTTTTTATCCATTTTATTCCAATCTTCATCAAATATTTTTTCTGGTTTCATTTGCTTTGAAACTACCAACCACTCATCTCTCTCTTCAAGGAGATGCTCCATCTTCAACTTTAACATCTTGTAGCCAGTGCCATTGAATTTCTCACTATCTAGACGAGAGGTAGAGGCCATGGTTTATAATCTTCATCACAAATCTTCAAAACCCACAATACACAAGCTCCGACTACAACAAAAAAACTTTCAACACTTAAAAGAAAGGCATCCCTCTCTTAACAAAACCATTAGTTCTGATACCAAATGTTGGAAATCAAGGTATAAATTGCAACAATATTAACTTAAATATGTGGTTGCAAATCTAAAATTATGTTTACAAGATTACCATAAAATGATTAAGTGATTGAAAATTGCAATAATAAAATCAAAATATGCAATACCACAAGTCATCAACACAAGTGACACAAGTTATACGTGGAGAAACCCTTGCGGGAAAAAAAATCCACACCCAAAAGATCCAATGTTTGTATTAATATTAAAGGAAGTACATCAATACAATAATCATCTCTGTAATCTGGTAGCACTTCATTGTCCTGACAACCTACAAAGAACTCACGCTAAACCACCATCCTGAGGCTCCAATATATAGAAGTTTGTGGGATAGAATACCACAAATGGTATCCCAAACAACAAGTAAAACTACCTAGAAAAACCCATGCCCCACTTAGTGGACAACCCATAAACATGGAATAAAATATTCAATAATCACATTGCCTTCACATGGGCGCCTAACCCACAACCAATTAAAATGAGTCAAACATGAGTGATGCATAAGTCTCTGATGACTCCAATGGATACATGCAAGATCATGCACCACCATGCAAACTTGGGTACCCAACCATGCAAAGGAGCATGCAAAACATTCAAATAACATGCAAGGACATGCACACTCAAGTGGTCCCAACCCAAAAAGTTTGATTCCTAGGAAGAATATTTTATCGAGATGCCTTGTAACTGCTACTGTGAAGGGTCCGCATCTTTGAATGCAATTGCAATTTATCATAGGAAAATAAATGATAAATATTTTGTCCCTCATGTCCTCTAGAACACTTTCCAAGGAACGTAGAGACACATAAATCAACTTAGGATATAAATTATAATTTACCTATCCTAACATCTATAATTAATAACATCAAGGCCTGATATTATGCAATCTATTAATTTGGTGGCAATGTTTCAAGTGGATCCAAGAGAAGCACATGTGAATTCCATCAAAAGGATTTTTAGATACTTCAAGAGCACTCTAGATTATGGATTGTGGTATAAAAAGGGTAGTGATTTTTCCCTAAATGCATATATTGATGTTGATTAGGTTGGTAGTGTTGATGACAAAAGAAGTACCAGTGATGGACCCTTATTTTTGGGAGATAGATTGGTCTCATGGTTTAGTAAGAAACATGATTTAGTGTCCCTATCAACAAAAGAAGTAGAGTATCTAATTGCAACATCCTGTTGAGCTCAAGTTCTATGGATGAAATAAAATTTGAAGGATATCAAAGTGATGTATGATGATCTCGTTCCTATTCTATGTGACAATACAAGTGTCATCAATATTTCAAAGAATCTAGTGATGCATTCTAGAACCAAGCATATATCTATTTGGTATCACTTCTTAAGAGAGAAGGTTACAAACCAAGAGGTAATATTGGAGTATATTTCCACAAAGGAACAGGTTGTAGACATATTTACAAAGGAACTTTCTAATGATACATTTGAATATCTCAAACAAAATTTATGGGTTGTTTCCCCTCCTTCTAACTAGATGCATAAATGGTGCATTCAAGTCCAAGGGGTGCCATTTGAGATATATATTTATCCCTAGATTGATGAGGGCTACGTCTTAGGGGGAGAAAGTAGACAGGTGGAGCTTGTATGTTTTTGCAAGAATAGAGGAAGACCACTAACCCTTTGTCCTTGATGTCAAAGGGGAGAAAATTGCATATCTAGTCAAGTGTTGCCATCAATGCCAAAGTGGGAGATTGTTGTATGTTATTGTAGGTGTTGTCATTGATGCCAACTAAGTGGAGATTGTTGCAAGTGTTTTCTTGTAAATTGTTGTAGGTGTTGTCTTATAAAAAGTGTTATCTTTGTGTCAAGGTTGCATGTGATGTAATTAGTGTATTGATCATAAGTGTTGAACAGGATGATGAATTCCATGAGCATGGCATACACAATTGCATCTCTCTTCTATTTCTCATGTATAAGTGAATATTGTTATGAAGAAGTCGTGGTTTCTTCATGTTGGCATGGTATTGTAAGTATTGTATTTCCTATCTCTTGATTTGAAGCATTGCCTAAGTTGTGGAAGAAAGAATGAAATATTGTTATGCAAATAGAGGCTTAGAAAGTTGTAGTGATGATGCTCGAGAGAATGCTCCACATTCCTCCACATTTAAAGATATATCCTTGTAGTTTGGAAGTTAGATAGAGGAAGATGTGATGTATGTATGTTCATAATTTCAGGACGTAGAGGTTACCCTAGAGGTCTCCAAAGCTGGCAAAATGCGGATTATGTTGTTGCAGTCAAGAAGGTTCATAGAAATGCTCCATATTTCTCCATATTTAATGTTGCAGTCTTGTAGTTTGAAGGACGAGTTCAAATGGTCTACATGTTTTCTCATTTCAATTTTAAGATGTTTGGTGTACTGCAAGTTGGGTTTTCACTGTTCTATCTCAATTATGTGTTTTCTGGGTTTACAAGTGATGTTGGGTTTTATGTCTGTTTGCTTGCACTAGCATAGTATTGTGTGAAGATGTAAAAAGGGTTTATGATAATATTTTTTTATATCATATAATGTTTGTAATTTAATCTACATGATGTTATATAGTATCCAATATCACTTTTGGTTTGAAGATAATGTGTGGAAGGTTAAATTTTTGCTATGCTGACCTAGAATGCTAAAGTTTTGTGTCAAATATTTGAGGTGTGCACTAGTGTGGGAAGGTGTGCTAAGGTAAAATAGGTTCTACTTACCTCCTGGCCTGAACCGCATTCATTTATATTTATATCGGGGTGAAGCCACAATAGTGGTTTACAATTAAAGTGAGGAAGGAAAACTCACAAAAAATGAATGCATGGAAAAAACTTGATTTTAGGGGTTCATATGAACCTATTGGTTCGACCGAACCCATTAGGGGTTCGCTAGAACCTGGGTTCGGGCGAACCCTTTTAATGCTTTCCTGCCAAAAAATCCAACAAAACCCCTTATAAAAAGGGGGGTTCGAATGAACCAGGGTTCAAATGAACCCTGGTTCAAATGAACCCTGGTTTGATTGAACCTCTAGAGGTTCATTTGAACCCCCTTCCTCATCCCCCCCGAGACACAAAAAAACCTTGAATTTTGGCACTTTGGAGCTCGGGTTGAGGATGAAAATGGAGGAATCTTCACAAACCCAACTGGAATCAGGTAGTCCTCAGAATGATCTATCCAATGAATATAATTTTAATATGTTTTGGTTTTATTATGTATTTGTTTTTTTAGTTTTATTAAACATAGGTTTTTCATCGAAAATGAAGGTCTATGTTCTGTACATGTGGAAAAATAGTAGATTATCAAAAAAAAAAATTGAAAAATATGAGTGCACCGGATAATGAAGTCCTTGGTCCAACAAAAAATAAAATAAAAATTTCGATATACACAAAAAAAAGTTATGCGTTATACTTTATGTCGAATTGTAATTGGTTTGACTTCAAACTTGATTAAAGAAAAAATATTCAATAAAAAACTGTCTAACCAAGTGGAAGCACTAGATATCAGAGTTACAAATCTAAATTCAAAATAATTAGAATTTTATCCTTCATGGAAAAAATTATGTGTTTACGGTGTGCGTCACTTTTTAAAAATGTTGTTTTTTGAAAAAAAAATAAGTTTTCGTGGGAGATGGAAAAAGAAGTGCAATTTGATTCCAAAAATTTTGAAAAAAATATTTTTAGAATCTACAAAGAAAATGTGATGAGACTCTAGTTTGCATCATCTTCAAATTCTTCACGGTTTAGCCGCTATAGGTGCCCAAATATGAATATTTAGTTAAAAATAATAATTTCAATGTCCAGTTTTGCCAAAAATTGTAAACCACTATTCTGGGATCACCCATCGGGTGTGTTTAAGTTGACTAATTATGGCCATTCCACATTTCATGTCATACATTTCATTTTGGTCATGAAGGAGAAAAAAATTGTACTTTATCGAGGATATAAATGGAATTTCAAGATTGTTACAAAGTGTGTTTGATGTGTGATTAATGCAATATTTTGAAAGTAGTGTGTTGAAGATAGAAGAATGTGTGATTGTGTATGTGAAGAAGTGTATAAGGTCTATTGAAGGCAATGCAACGAAAGTAGTAGTATAAGTGTGAGTGTTGAAGTATGTTGAAGGCAGTTAATCGAAGATAACAGAGTTTGTTAAGTGGAGGAATTGAATACTGTGTGTTGGAAGCAGTGAGTTGAAGGCACCAAATTTTGTTGTACGATTAAGTGTGTCAAAATTAGTGAGCTTGAGGTAGCAAAGGTGTTGAAGGTATTTGTAGTAATGATTGATCAAAAAAATTCATTAAGTGTTCTTGTATAGAGGTTATAGCCTCATTTTGTAAGTGATGTTGTTTGTAGGGAGTTGTAAACTTCCTTTGGTTGAAGCCATAAAACTAGTTTTAAATCTTATTTCATTTGTGAGGTTGGATTTGGACAGTAGCTCCAAGCATCTTGCACATCTTGATTTTTACCTTCTAGGGTTTTCCACGCATATCTGGTGTTGTAGTTGTGCATTTGAGTTTTGATCTACATTTGATACTTTATCGATTTAAATAAATAAGAAGTTTTTGATTAAGTTGAATTGGATAAAATTTAAGGATATACTAATTCACCCCCTCTTAGTACATCATTGTGTTCTAAAAAAGAAACAAATCTCAAGTAGCTATTTCTGAAAGATGATGAATGTCCTACTACATTGAATCAATGTGCCTAGCCAAATATGTGGTGATGCCAATCTAATCAAAAACAACAAAGGATGATAATGTAGTCTCAATCTAAAGAGTGGGAAATTGAAGAAAATTCTATGACCAGTCAAAAAATGCAAGACTTGTGATATACTCGAGCTCCTCTAAAGTATTATCATCAAAGGGTATGAAATGTGTATCTGTAAGAGGAATGGGACAATTTGCAGCAATATCATTTGGGTATGGAGAGATATGAGGGTCTCCATGGATCTCCCAAATTTGATTCCAAAGTGTATGGGGACATTCAATATTTGATACATTACACATAGTGTCAAGATCAACACTAGAACATATAATCCCTAAAACATGATCACTGACAATACCCTATGTTGAATAACTCCTTGGTGTGTCTAGTGTAGGTACGAAACCATATAAATGAGGAAAAAGATCAAGCCACCTTAGGTCTGTTAGAATGTCATTTCACCAAGACTCATAGTTATCCTTTGTTAGGATGAATATAGTAGGATGAATAGAAAAACCCATGATACTTCCTCAAGTGATAAACTTAAAGATTAATAACCTTAGTGCTTGTAAATTAGATCACATGAAGTCGTCCAACACAAAAAAATCCTTTCTAGGTGCCAAGATGTCAAAGTAATTGACAGAAATGTAAAATCATAAAAAAAACTAAATAAATATTACTTGGGGCAGATTTTGGAAAAATTGTATGAATATATCTAAAGATCTCTAAAATACCTTTCCAACATTGCAATATTACATGGTACAAGAGCTAATTCTTTATTGGGGGGATTCATATCCTCATTTTCTCTCCTATCGAGGGGACATCTATTTTAATTTTGTGACATAAGCGGTCCTTGGGGGGGTCACATTAAGTCCTCCTTATATCCTTCTTTCACTAGTGCAATTATTTCATTTTCTCTCTTTTGGAGGAGTTTTTCTCATGTGTTTTTCTCCTCTTCTCTAGTTATGAGAGATTCATTTGTTTGTACATGGCTACCTCATCATGACTTGTATTCAAGACCCATCCATGCATCCATCATTTCATTCTTCATTACATTTTTATAACTTCTCCCTAAGTTGATCTTAAGGGGGGTGTTGGAGTAATTAGAACTTCAATTGATAATTAATTAATTACTAAGTCCCTTATTACTTTATTCACTTAAGCTAAAATTAATATTACTTTTTTATTAATTAGATTGGACTAAATATAGGTAAAGTTGTCTCATTACATGAGATTAAGACACTTGTCACAATCTAATTCAATCCTCATTTGGGGTTTAATTTTTATGCTTTTATAAGCATTCACCTTCATTGTAATCATTCATTCCATTCAATTCAATTTCAATAACAAGTTAATCTCAATATCAAATACTTATGTGATACTTGTGCAAATTCAATATTTTCTCTCTTGGTTACATAACAAATCAGTTGTTTTGATAGATCTCATTTGTGATAGGTATTTTGGTTGTAGAGAATTCTGAGAATTGTGGGGTTCACTATCAACTCCAATAAGGTATGATTAGATAGTGCATGCTAGACCACCCCTATCCCTATTGATGGCCATATTGACATGTTCAACACAAGTAGAGTGAAATCACCCCACTTATCCTAAAATGGAAACTAAACTATTAATTTAGTTACCTCCAAGGTATAGAGTTGGGTCACAACCATGTGGGATAACTCAGTTCCAGTCAATATGGTATGTTTGTTCAAGGGGCCTTTGCTAGTTCTAAAATTGAGATCAAGCTAAAAAATATTTATTTAAATTTTTTTGGCGAAAAGTGGCAAGCCACTACAATATATTATATATATAAATAGATTAATAAAAAATCCAGTTCTAGGGAGCATACTAGTAGGAAAGAACCAGCAAGAAAACCTCTAGTTATAGCTCAAAAGTGACAAGAATTACATGTTTACAGAGTTCGATCTTAAGATTAAACTAAGCATGTTGATGATTCAAAATTCAACATTTTATTCCCAAAACATCTACCCCAAGACTATTATACATTAAACCTTACAAAAGACCCAATGACTAAAATATTTCATCCCTTTACAAAATCCCACAAAATAGTGACATTACATTTTCATAGATTACCATTAATCGAATTTTCATCTTGCAATTCCAGAGCTTCTGCCAACTGAAGACCTCTTTCAAAAACCCTTCTTCCTCCAACAAATGTTGTAGGGAATTTCATACATGAGGGCAGTCTTGTGTTGACCATGCTTGTGTTCACCTGAGCTCTACTTATCAGTTGGTTGTGTACATTTTGTGCATAATCTGGACCACAAACAGGTGAATTTACCCTGAGCTACAAATCCATTTGCAAGCCATTGTTTAGTGGGTGTGAAACATGCGCTCAAAGGAACTCCAGTGCATAATATTTTTATTTTTTTATCTATCTTCATCATAGAACAGATAGAGGGTTGGTTTTTCCTTAATGCATGCAGCAAGATATTCACATTTTTGTATTGTAATGCTAGCCTGATTGCATAAAAAATCTCTTCAAAACCTTGGCGTTTTTGCACAAAATCCCTAGGAAATAAGCCACCAATATACCCTTCCCCACTAAAGAAATTATAATGTTGCACTGCACGGAGGATGGCATTGTCTCTAAAAAATGTTCATTTCTATTAAATTTTTTATGTATTTTTGATATTTTTCTATGCTTTTTTAGTTTTATATTTATGATCCATCCTACTCTAATAGATTGTAAGAAAAAACAAAAGGGAATTGAGTTAAAAAGAGTGAAATTAAAAGAGAGTGAGTTTAAATAATAGACTTTAAAATTTTTATGTTAGATTTTTTGGGAAATCAATTAAGCTAACAAAATGATGATCAAATATAACCCAATCAAACAAATAGTAGGAGTGAAATTCAAAGGGATTTATATGATAAATAGAAATAAACACATTAAATTACTATAGTACTCACATAAATTTAATGTATTAATTCAATAACTCATTCAACAAATTTTTCATTAAAGTTCATAATTTATTTTTAAAAAGTAGTATGCAAAAATAAAGTTAGTGCATTTTACCACTCAAGAGTAGACAAATTCTGAAGAAGTTGAGAGCTTTTATTGATTTTGAGATTTGCATAACCCCAACAAGAATCTAACATTTTTAAATTTTTTATAGGATCTCTAATTAAGTATTGCTAAAAATGAAATTACTTCCAAAACTAAAATATGTAACTAGGGATTAAGGTGTAGCGAAAGGAACTAGGACACTAGGACTTTTGGTGACAAGTGAAAAGATCCCTTGGGTTCTAGACTTTTGAAAAACTTAGTTTTGATATGATTTTTTTTGGATTTTTAAATTTTTTTGAGTTTTTAGCATTTTCAAGGGACATTGAAACTTCTTGAATTTGGACTTCACAAATTTGGCCTTTAAATTCTTGAACTAAAAGAAATTTAAAATTATCCCAAACTTTTGAAAATCTATGAGAACTTGAAGAAATGTCCAAAACTAAAATTTAATCCTACAAACCAAAAAAACATACCCAAATTTAAAACAAAGTCCTAAGAAGTTCATGAATACGTAAGAATGAACATTTTATAATTTAAAAATGTATTAATGTGACAAAAATCCATGAATTTGCATGCATTTTAGGATTTCACAAGAGACTTTTGTATCTAAGAAATTGTTTGAATATCCCTAGAAGCTTTGAAAAGTTTCTAAGCAAAAATAAAATATATTGACTTTTCAAGATTATAAATGGAGCTTAACTAGATTTCAAAAATTGATTTGAATACATGAATAAAATTTTTGATTAAAGTCCCACAGGCCGCCAACATTACAAACTCCTTTTTCGAACAAAGGATAGGAATGATATCCTTTTTAGTAAAAAAATTTGTGCAGTCTTTGGTATCATTGGAGTTGTCTATGAACTTTGTACTCTAATCCATTGCAACTTTTCAATGAATGATCATGCTTCATTCCCTTTTTATTGTTCCCTTTAAAAAAATATATACTTGAAGTTGCTACCTATTTTTTCCTTGAAGTCACATTTGAATTCTAAATGGAAGTGTAGGTTCAGTGAGAGGTTTTGGTTAAAATTATCTACTCAAATTTGGAAATATAAAGTTAATTCAAATGCTTAGTTAATTTCCTAGAAGATACTACACTTTATAATGCCCATTGTGGACATGTTAAAATGTATTATGATCCATCCAACTAATTGTCCTATTTATCACAGACATGAAAATATGAAACATATTTTTTGGAGCTGTTAGTTTGTTAAAAAGCTGTGGAATTTTACGTTCAATGATTTCTCTGCTATCTTCACTCACAAGTTAAGTTGGAAAGAAGCTCTTCTTGGAGTTGGTATGTATGATAATAGAATTGTTGATGGTGTGAGACATGTAATTTTGTTACATATATGGAGAAATAGATGAAAAGTTGTTTTTACTAATAATAGTGATCATCAAGAAGTTGTATTTTAAGGCTTTGCTCTGATATATTTTACTATCTTGTTGTCCTATTTCCTATACTCCAAAATGAGGCCTTGAAGAATCTCACATCGAGTTTCTAGATTTGAAAAATCAAGCTACAACTTGAACATTTTTTTAACAAAAAAGAAGTTTGTATAGTTCAAGGTTTAAGTTCTTTATTTTTTCAGGTTGTAAAGTGCTTCAAAATTTTGTATAGCCCAACATTTGGATGTAATATTTCATCATTTTTGGGACATTTTAAGCCACTATTGTGTACAAAGGTTTAGCTCTTGGTTTCTATAGAATTGTGGTTGTTTATACAACTCTTAGTTTTGTAATGGTTCTTCTACTTTATATAGTTTATCACAACTATAATAAATACTTAAATACTTTAATAACATAATTCTCCTCCAAAATACTTTAATAAAATATTTTAAAGCAAAATAATACTAACCTAAAATAAATTGTGTTGAAATGTAAGGTAAGATCTCTTTTTTTTCACTCCTTAAATTATGTGAATTTATGTCACAACTATAATAAAAGTATAAACACGTATTATATCTCATAATTTTTTTTGTCTTAGATAATGTCACTTTGTGTTTTACTTTTTAAATTAAAGAGGATGTTTTATTTGTCCCCAATTTACTCCTTATGAAAAGGACTCACCAATTTATTTTTTATTTAATATGTTTGTGGTGATAAAGGCTAACATACATGTAATGTTGTTTTATAAGTAATTAATGACGAATAGACATTTGGAAAGATGTGATAAAAAAGAGTGTGGATAAGCATTCTTTGATTTTACTTTTCAAAGGAGATAATTATAAATATTAATTTTATATATTAAATCAAAATGAAAATCAGATATAAAGGCATTAAACAAGAATTATTTATTAATAATATAAATAAAATGATTTTAATATATTTTAAGATGGAAAAACATCAATGTCAAGAAATATAATTTAAAGGGATAAATTTAAAACAGTGTTTAATTATGGATTGTGAAAATCTCATAACATTAATTTGAAATAGTATTTAATTATATAAACAAATTTATTATTTTAATAATTTTAATCGGTGATCATTCACTTTCATGAATTATATTTTTTAATTGTATTAATAAAAAATATATTTACTTATATAAATTGTGTTATACAAATTATGTAAAGCACAATCATAAATAACAATATTTACCAAAGTTAGAATTAGTAATAGTAAATATTGAAATTAAATATGAGAATTTAATAAATTAAGTCACAATGCTTAGTTTAAAATTTAATTATGAGATTATGTTGTGGTAGATGTTGAAAATTAATTTGTCAAGATATAATTTTTTTAGAGTTTTCTTGGGTTAAGACTCTTTCATAAACTAATTATGTTTTTCTCTAGTTCACCTTCATGCATGTAGATCTAATAGGCATTAATCTTAATTAATGTAAAAAGTTAAACTGTAACTTGTAGATATAAACTACTAGGAATTAACTATTCTAATTTGTTGATCTCAATCTTCTAGTATTTGAATATGTCTAGGAATTAGTAGTGGTTGAGAATACCTTTAGGAATCTACAAAAATGTATGAGTCATGTTCTCCTAAGTGAGACCCCTAGTTGGACAAGCTTACGGTTTTGAGTGAAAGGTCAAAGAAAACAAGGAAGCATTCACTAAACCTATGATGATCCTGCTACAATTATCTCACAAATTCTTAATTAGAAGTCTTATACATCTTAGATTATCTACAACATGATTTAAAATGAATGAGTGAATGTTCTTAAATACAACAACTTAACATTCAAATACAAATGTGCATTAGGTTGGTTGACAATGGCTAGTAAAATGGTTGATAATGTGTAAATTTAAATTTAAAAAATTACAAATTTAGGGTTAAAATTTATGACTCTAAAAGTAACTTGGGCCAATTGTGCACTCACAAATATAATTAGAGGAGGTGACATTAGAACCAAAATTCATTTGTGGTTAAGCGGTTCCATACAAAGTGGTAGAACTTGCATAGTGTACCATCTAAGTTAATTTTTCCCATCTAGTTGGTAGAGTGTCAAAGCTAGAAGATGTAATTAGAAACCTAGAAGATCAAGAATCTAAGATAGTTGGTCAAGGTAGAGGGTGTTCAAGACACCTAAATTCAACAATATATTACATGATGAGATAGTACGAATTGATGCAAAAAATTATTCCATTGTAGTGTGGAAAATAGTACCTATGTCCTCCATTACATATAGTAGACAAAATACAAGTTATGTTCATTTTAAAACTATATGTGAGTAGAATTGTAGCCCATTGAGGTAGCCTATAGTTAAAATATAACTTGGTGACTATAAATTATTGAGATGAGGAGGATAACTCTCTCTTTTGGGAGTTTTTTCTAGTTGAGGGTTTCTTCAATGTTACTTGTAATGCATATTTATTTTGTGTGATGTAAATTATTTTTTTATGTTGTGTATTTGAGATGTTTCTAAATTTTACTCCTTTAAATAATATTCATAGGTAAGTTCCATTAGAGGTGCTTAAGTACATGTAGAGGAAGTATAAATTATCTCAATAAAAATCTATGTTGATGTATTGTATTGTGTTATAGTTGCCTAAATTTCTTGGAGTAGATGGTATCAAAGCCAATATTTCTTATTGGAGGAGGTGACACTAGAGAAAATTTGTATTCTTGCTTAATTTATACCTATAGAGGAGGAAATTTTCTACTCCTAAGTCTCTAGGAAAAAGAAGAGTCTATAGGGATAAAATGGTCCTCAACTACCTCAAGGAACAAAGCTTAAGTGATGGGATAAAGTAGCAAGAGTTTTAGAAATAGAAAGAGTAGGTCATAGAGGTCTTCTAGATAGAGTAACAAGTTATTGGCCAAGGACGACAATGCGGTGTGTTGGTATCTCAGTGGCGTATTGGCATCTTGTACAGACCGAAAATTGAGACTATCACAGGAAACAACAAGGTGACTACTAAGAATTATTATTGTTAGGAACTTTAAGAATGTAGGGAAATGACATAAAGCAACAAAGCTAAAGTAAAGCAAACTAAATGAAATGAAGACTAAATAGAATGTAGGTGATAAAATAAAGGAAGAGGAAGAATGCACTCATAACAACCCAAGGAATGGAGCCTCGAACAAATAAATTTATTCAATACCTACATGCATAAGACTGAGAGAAAACGTTGGGGTTGTTTAGCCGCTTGCCTCAATGAAACCCTCATTTCGGTGTTTCCACCTCCATGAACAACCAAATAGATAGATAGATAGACAAGATAGTAATATGTGTAGACAAGGGATGTGAGAAATCCCAAGATGCTCAAAGACATAAGACAGGAGATAGATATCACCTACAAGGCTTGAGGAAACCAAAGAGAGAGAAAGAGATAGTTGTGAGAGCCAAGAGAGTTGCAAAGAGTGTTATGAGAACTCGAGAGCATTGTAGCAAGCTATAGAGAGTTGTGCAAGCTTGAGAGAAAGAGAAAGATAAGAGAGAATAAGAGAGCAAGAGGAAAAAGACCAAGAGAACCCAAGAGGATTCAAATGAATTGAAAAGATAGACTTTAAAGAGATAGGAGGATGGAAAAAGACGTTCACATGTTGTTACAAGGTGTATTGATTCCTTTTCACTAACAAAGGTAGGTGACAAGTGGCAACATGCTCAAAAATGACTGTTTGAATGTTGAAATGTTGAAAGGTTCTCCTACCCATATCAACATATCCTTTGCAACAAACAGCCATGTACTTATTGATAGCCATAAATATATTAGTTGGAAGGGAACACTCAAATGTCAAAACCTAATCTAGTGAACATGTCATGTGATTTGAAGCTCTAGAATCAAGAATCCATCCAATACACTCTTTAACTTTAGTTACAACAAGATCTTTTCCTTTCATCTTATGATATTTTACCTTATCATTTCCATTATCATTACCTGTGATCTTGAATGTGTGGATGAACAGGGTTGTGTAAAAGAAGAGGGTGAAATTGTAGATTTAGAAGAAAAATAAATGTTATGCTCCTTTAGATATTTCCTTATTTCATCTAACTCTTTCTTATAGAAATTATGTTCACCATACCCAAGTTTGTTACAACAATCACAGTTGGGTTTCTCCTTCCTAGTTTTATCCTCTCTAGGAGAGTTGGGTGTATCACTAGATTATATCTTAGGTTTTGACTTATTTCCTTTAAATTTAGGTGATGTTGCAATCAAAGTATGATTCTTAGAGTGTGTATCATGTTGACTAAGTTTTATGTGTTCCATATTCAACCTATCATAAAATGTATCAAAAGAAGGAATGACAAATGAATCACCTAATTCATCCATTATAGAATAAAAGGAAATAGAGAAGTATGAAAATGAACCTTTAAACTTAGAAGAAATCAAGAATATGTATTCCTTATTAGTTTTATCCTTACCACAACCAACCAATTGATACCTTAATGATTTAAATTTTATCAAGTAGTCTTCAATGGTAGGAAATAAATCTGTGGAAAGTGAGGCCAATTTTGTCTCCAATTGCATCAATCGAACCTCACTAACTAAACCAAAAAAGTATTTGTACTTATCCCATACCTTTCTAGGAGTAGTACATTCCTCAATATGGAAGAACAAGTTGTCAGAAACATGCAAAGTAATCAATCCCATAGCCTCATCACATTTGTTCTTGTGAGCAAACCTTTCATATTCCCTAGTAAAATCAAGTTGATGGTCACCCTAGGTAGACCACAAACCCTTAGACCAAAGAAATATTTGCATTCTCACCTTCCATGTGTGATAATTATGAGGAGTTAAAACATCAAACCCCGATTCAACCATTAGGACAAGTACCAAAAGATAAAAATAAACAAATATCTAGAACAAACTGATGTGATACCTCCCAAATTTGAAGCATGCCTAAAAATGAAACCCCCCAAAAAATCTTCTCCAGGAGATAGTATGTCCAATTAATCAACCAAAATACAAATATGCCAAAATATGAATAAATAATACTTGTGGATGAATCTAGAAAAAATTCATGAACCAAATGATAGAGCTCATGAATACCTTTCAATCGTTGTTGAAATCATGAAAATCAAATAAACTGCAAAAATTTATGAGCTCAAAGATCCAAAAGAGAAAAAGCAATACAATTGAAAATAAAATGTACTTGTAATAAAATCTGGAAAAATCATGATAATATTGCGAAGCACACAAAACTAGCTTTTTGTCGATCTCTCATTTGCACAATTTTGATATCCTAGCGAAAACTTATGCTCCGAGGAAAAGGCCTAATTAGAGCTCCTAGGGGCAAAAAATTAGCCCCTGGTGGGTTGGTCCTTGGTATTTAATGTGACTGCATGCTATAGATTTCAAAAATAAAAACTTGCCACCATTAGTACTATATGGATTATGGATAGTCATACAAATAAAATTGGTAGCAAAATTTTGCAAAAAACCTCTGAGGACGTGAGGAAAAAATATTCAATTTCGGTAATTTGACAAGAAATATTGAGGTTTTTGGGCCTTCTAGATGCAATGGAAAAGTATTTGGCCCAAAGTGCTCCAAAAAATCAGCTACCTCCTAGATCTGGTAACCACCTCCCAACTTGAAACCCTCGTAGATCTAGAAAAATATGTCAGATTTTAATGAAGCAAAAGTCAATATTGACTTTCTTAGATGCCCTGAACTCAATGGTGAGATCATATATACCTCCAACATGTGCCAAAATTAACTTGCAATAAAAACCCACAAAGAGAATCCCTCCAAAACTAGTGTTTTTTTCAAGTTCTTTTATTCCCCAAATCACCATATGATGCAAGGGATTAAGAGAATAATCAACTTTACTAAAATTCACCAAGATCTCTCACAACAATAGCTCTACCCTCAAATCTAAGAAGGATTTTGCAAGGTTGTGCTCTAATACCATGTAGGAGATAAAAAATAGCTCTATCCCAAAATCACTTGCAAAAACAATGAATATCTTCTACAAGAGAGTATGCAAGAAATGAGCTTTCTTGATATTTAGATCCATCAAATATGATGATTAGGTATGTCACAAAAGTGTACATTAGCCTTGTTTATATAGACAAGGTGTGAAGTACCAAATGCAAAACATTAAATGATTGGTGTCATTATTAAATGACATGAGATATCATTAAATAGCCTAGGACTCGAATATTAAATAAGAGCTAAAAAGATAAAATTTTATCTAAACAACTTAAATATGCCTAAGACCTAAGTGGACTTAACATGTAAATAGGATCCCGCTAATAGTTAGTTAGGAAAATTACCTATTTACACCAACAAATATCAATTGAAAGAAAAAGAAGCATGATAAACTTGTACAATATAAACAATGCAAATAACATTTAAAATAAATAATAATTAAAAAAAACATTATGCAATATTTTCATCTAAGAAAACCCTTTTGAATACAAAACCTATAGTAATCTTCTTCACTATTACAATTCAATCGTTTACAATATAAAAATAAAACTTTTTCAACTTTTCAATATATACATATATTAATATACACTATAAACAATTTTACAATTTGCATGAATACTTTAAAATTTATTATAAATTCATATACAAAACTATATAAGTAAATAAATAAATTTGAGCTCGACTATAAAGTATAAAACATACATCCAACACAATATAGACCATTATAGTACAACATAATGATCAAGAAATAGTAAAAAAATTTGTTCCTTTGTGATAAAGTTATATTCCATAATTTGTACAATTTGGTAGGAGGTGTTAATTCAATTATTAGCCGATAGGCTTTACCTCTGGGATCCCCAGTGCACAATCTGCCTGAATACCTGTCTCATGCCTGAGAACAGGTTTATCCCGCCGCAAACCATCTTCAGATCACGGAAAAATTCACGTCTGAAAATAATCCATAATTTGTACAATTTGGTAGGAGGTGTTAATTCAATTATTAGCCGATAGGCTTTACCTCTGGGATCCCCAGTGCACAATCTGCCTGAAATTCACGTCTGAAAATAAATTGTAGCAGTGCACAATCTGCCTGAATACCTGTCTCTCGCCTGAGAAAAGGTTTATCCCACCGCAAACCATCTTTAGATCACAGAAAAATTGTCACGTCTGAAAATAAACTGTATCTAATATTCTCGTTTAAAACGGTGCGAAGATCTCCAAATCAAATCTGATTTCTGTAGTGACCTAAAACCTAGATATTTTTAGATCTTCTTTTGTTTATTGTTTTCTAGATTGAAGCAGCAACCAGAGGGAATTTGGTTTTGGTTTGTCTCATTTTAAAAATAGCTGTTGTGCTCTACTTCAGCCCCAACAGGTACTGGTTCTGCACCGCCAGATAGCAGTACTTCAAAATTGGGGATCTCAAGAGCAAGCAAGAGCATTGTCAACTTGTGAATCTGTGCTTTGAGAGCTTGCAACTATCTCCCTCATATAAAGTCATTCTGGACTTGCACCCTGCCTTGAATTGAATGCATTGCAGGTGAATCATTTGGTGCGTTTTCTTTATCTTGTACAGAACTTTGCATCCTATAACTTGCAGTCACAGCTCTATCATTGTGTTTGGTTTCTTGTTATTCTGTGTCTAGAAACCCTAATTTGTTATTTGCATATCTTTCTACATCCATTTCAGTCTATTCTGCATCTGAATGTGGTGTCCTCTTAGGCACACCTACGCCGTGGATTAGTGGTATCATACCAGACCACTTTGTTGTGATATCAGGCATTGATGTGAACATCCATTTATGCTCTGGCTCGCAACATTCGTCCGTTTCTCGTTGTTTAGTGGTCGTTTAGTTGTTTCCCTATTTAGTTTGTTTTGTTTTGGTTTTATAGTTGGTCTTCTATTTTGTAAATTAAAAGGTAGGATACTGCTCTGCAATCTTTTCAGGGATACCTATCAGTTCAACTGCCCCCACGAGGATGACAGGGACACAAGGATACATGGCTCTGGAATATGTTAATACTAGGATTGTTTCTCAGAAAAATGATGTCTTTGCTTTTGGGGTGATTCTATTCGAACTTATGTCAGGACATGAACCTGTGAGGTACGTGACTAAGGCCAACAGGTGACTGGAGAGGGTTTCTTTGATAGAGTCTATAAATAAGTTCTTCTTTCGGATGATCATGTGGAGTTTATAGGAAAATTAAGGTCTTGGATTGATCCAAGCCTTAAGGGTTCTTTTCCCTTGGATTGTGCAGAGAGAGTTGCCAGGCTAGCTGCTTCTTGTGTGGACTCTGAACTTGACAAGAGGCCTGATATGAGGAATGAGGCAGGGCAGCTCTCCAAATTGTATATATGGTCGCAACAATGGTCTGAACAATTGTAGGCTAACAAAGATTTGATAACTACCACATTTGAAGCAAGATAAAAGTAATATTTCAATCTGTAAGAGAGATCATCTAATTCTTTTTGTTTCCTTCATTGATATATTGAATTGAGGTTATAGGATCAAAAGAAAAGTGAAGTTGTGGCTCTGCAAAATTTGAAAGGCTTTTTTGGTCTATTCAAATTATGTCTTTATCTACAGTTTTGGTTTGAGTGATCTGTTTCAAAACAACCCATTATACGCCACTCAAAAAACTGGCCTTTCGTATAAGTTCATGCGCCTTATGAGGTAGGATAAAAAATGTATGCCACTCTTTACAATGGTTTGTTAGACACAGTTTTTTCTGCAACAAAGTCTTGTTTGAAGTAATGCTGCCTGGCAATACAGATCAGTTTCATTGGGGTACTATTTGTAATTTTTGGTTTAGTGTCATTATGTTTTTTTGACTTTTTTGAATGATGACAATATTTTGAAGCGGCTTTCACCTATCCATATAATCTTTACACATTTATTTCTATTTTATTAATTTGTTTATTTTGTTTTAGGAGTTATGTACTTGACATGAGCATGAGGAATTTTACAATAAAAATAGTTTGAATATGGCATTCCTGCCTGTCAATTACAAGATTATAAATTGCTTAGGATTAAAAATATTTTTTTGGAAGTTGAAAAAAAGTCAGATTGAGGCATACAGTATACACTCGAGAAAATAATGTTGTATTCAATCAGATGGTGTTACAATGGAAAGGCATGGGCAGAGAGAGTTATTGCTCAAATTGCAATGGTACTACAAGAGGATCAAAGGGAGGTGTTTCCAATTTAATGCTGAAGGACAAATTTATCTGTCCTATTTACCTTCAATCCTTCCTACCTATATTGAAGAGAAGTTGGAATGCTTTCAATCGATTTCAATTGAATCCTATCCTTTAGTACTATGGAAACACTTTCAAACATTTAATTATGAGGATTTAACAACTCAACTAAAACAGAGGAGATGTGATATAGATTAGACACAAAGAACCCAAATTATACTTCATAGACAATGATTGATTGTATTGCATTGAATGGCAGAGGAAAAGGCTACCAGCTATGCTTTATAGACTTGTGCATGCGTTAAAAGTGAAGTTGGGTCTTCACAGTGAAATTGTAGCTTTACATTTTTTCCTAAATTACTGTATTTACGAAAATATCTTCAAAATACATATAATTGATTGCTTTCTAAAATTGTGAAGTTAAAATGCTATCGATACTGTCAATGAAGTGTTCTTCTGGTTTGCAAAGAGATGCAAGAGACCTAGGGTAGTGGGTTAGATATATAGAATTTACAGACATGCATGAAAAACATCCTGTTAAGAAGCGTTAGAGATCAATTCATGGTCTTTAGTTCTTGTCGTTTAGCTTTCTATCCACATCCTTCACGGTGGGCTTATTGACTCTTTACCGATTCTAGAATTATTGTTTGCTTTTTTATTTTGCATCAAACTTTTTCTTTAGCATTTGGAAGCCATAAGTAATTTCTGCCATACTCTTGAATCACCCATTTGATTTGTGGCCGAAGAACAATTTCTTGTGGGATCAACATATTCAGTAAACAATCTATAGTAGAACAATATATTCACAGTCTATTAATCATAACTACATGCTTTTAGGAATGGAACGTTTTGAATCCATCAATACACAAATCTAGGTATAGCTTCTCATCTAGCATGGTATATACACATGATAGAAAGGCTTCTATTATTTGTTCTGAGATACCAACCTTAGGATTAGACCCCATTCCCATTCCAATAAATCAAACCAGAGATATTACTTTAGATTTATTTAAGAATTCCTTTTAATTTAAAAAACACAATTATCAATCTATATTTTAAAGTATCGTTTTTATTTTCTATTACATTAAAAATTGCATTTTTCATGTTGCAAATATATATTACATGTATTTTTTATATTGATTAAGTTATAAATTATTTCATTAACAAAGACCATTTCCATAACCATCAATTTAAACTTTCCTCCTTCAAAATTTACAAAACACTATTTTTTGTCCTATTTGAATACAATTAAAGATATATTTGATGTAATTTAATGTTATGTATTAGTTCACTTATTTCCTACATTTTTTTGTAGGCCATGGCAAATCTTCAACAATCAATTCAAGTCATTGATATTTCAAGCAATAATTCATATGGTAATGGTCGACCACTATCCATTGGCTCAAATGTGGACTTCAAAAGAGGAGATACAAAAAAAAGACACTCTAAATTGGCTACAATTTGGTCTCATGAATTTACTTGTTTCAAAACGATGAAGACATCCAAAATAGTTATATAATATAACTATACATATTTGTATTTAAATATAATGAATTATGTAATGTTCAAATTCATTATTGTTTAACCTTTAAATTCCTATCGGCGTATTCCTTGAACCCCTTTGGGTGCAAGTGCTAGTTAGAAAGAGGTTAAAACAATATAATTGGGTGGCGAATCTACTTTGGAAACAAAAAGGAATTGAATTCTAGAAATATCTTCACACTTGTCATCTCTTCCAAAATCATTCTTTTTAAAAGGAAAGTCAGACAACAATCACACACTAACTTTATACTTACCAATTAATTATCAATTATCAAGAGGTAGTTAATTATGATGTTAAAAAGCTAAATGTAATAGCTTTATCACTTCAACTGAAAGTTTATGTTTCATAATTTTTACAAACAAAAAAAATTTGGGTATAATATTTAATTAAAATATTATATTATTATAGAAAATATTTTTATTAATAAAATGATAAGATAAATATTTAATAATTGATTTTATAATTTTTTAAAATTTAATTATGATCATTGTTAAATTATCTAAATTGTATTGAATATTATCTTTATTCATAATAACAATCAAATATTATCTAATTACATGATTATATATAGATGATATATTATTAATATATATTATAAGTTTTAAAAATATATAAATACTAAATAATAGTGACAAAATTTTATATCAATTTAGAAAAATAAATAGGTAGACTAATAAAAAATGTTTTGGATGTGTGTAAATTATAATAAATAAGAGATAATAATAATTAGTATAATATTTAAATTGTGATCTGACTTCTAATGAATCAAATTATTATGACATTGATTATAAATGTATGAGACAAATGACACCTGTTATTTTTATATTGTATTATAAACAAATCATTGATGCAGTCAATTCATGGCATAATATTCAACATTAATGTTGGAAACAAAAACACATAGGGGCACAAAGAATTGAACTAATCTTCCTTCATTCTACTTCTACAACTGAAAATAAAACCTCTTATAGGTACAATCCAAAAATTACCTTTTTTGGTAGATTTTGACAAGATTTTTAATTTGCCATTTTTGATAATTTTACGTGTTGAATTAATTTTCCTTCATTATTTTAGGGGCACAAAGAATTGAACTAATATTCCTTCATTATTCTCCTTTCACTCTACTTCTACAATTGAAAAATAAAACCTCTTATAGCTACAATCCAAAAATTACCTTTTTTGGTAGATTTTGACAAGATTTTTAATTTGCCATTTTTGATAATTTTGCATGTTGAATTAATTTTCCTTCATTATTTTCCTTTCATTATACTTCTACAACTGAAAATAAAACCTCTTAAAGCTACAATCCAAAAATTGCCTTTTTTTTGGTAGATTTTGACAAGATTTTTAATTTTTCATTTTTGATAATTTTGCATGTTTATCCACACGGCTACAAAAGTTACTAGTTATTTAAAGATAACAAGAGTGACACTATTTGTCAACTCATTAATCTAATTACAAAAAAAATAAAAAATAACTAAAAATTACAAATTGGAAAAATCTTGAAAAAATACCAAAAGTCTAATTTGAGGCCTCAAATGAAAGAATTTGGCTCCAGAAAAGTCTCAAGACATAGTTCAATCGATGAGATGGTTCTCCACTTAATATTTTAGCTCAAACGAACTACTGAGTCAAAATTTATGACCTCTGGACTGCACCAATCATTATTAATATTTTCTTGATATACACATTTTAATAAGAATTCAAGTTTTTCCCCTAAAATAAAGCTCTGGGAACTAAAATTGAATCTAAATTTTGAAACTTGAACTTAGATGCTCCAAAATATTACAAAATAGATATCTAATCTCTATTCCCCTGTCTCATATTATCATAACTCTTATCCAACTAAGGGTTTGTGAATTTGAAACTTCATGCTCTCTTGTAGAGGCATTATCACTCAACATTTAACTTGGGAGATTCATGATAGTCATAGGGTTGACTTCTAGGATGATTTGTGGAATAGATATCACGAGTTGTCAAAGAGAGGGGATTTTAATGAAGCAAAATTTATACTCGTATTATGGGGCAATAAAGTTTACAAATACATATATCTAAGATCATTTAATCGCATACAATAATGGTCCTAGAAGGGTGTGAATTATTTTAGGATCTTGAATGATCAAGAGGAAATTCTAATCATGGAGATTTTCCTTTAAAAAGTATTAAACAAGGAGGATGAAGACAACCTCAAATGGATCTATTCAAAATTTGGTTCAAATCATATTGAATTGGATTATGTGAAGTCACACCAATGGATCTGATGAAAAGACACTAACCAACACTATTATGTTAAAGCAAGAACTACCTCTAGAAATAAGGTGTTTGTGTTTAGATAACAATATATATATAGAATAAGTTAGGATACTTTACTCTCTATAATTGTGTACTTTGTGGCTTAGCAAAATACTTGAATCGTTTATTAGTTTTAAGGCCCTTTTCTCAAAAATGTTGGCAGTGACTTTGTGTTCCATTAGGATGGTCTATACTATGGACATTGAAAAATGCCCTAAGCCTGCGAACTTTATTGTTTACCATCAATTTCCCTTCTTCCCCTGCATAATTGAATAATTTTAATTATTTGATTATGGTCTAAAGTCATATTTCTTCTATTAACTAAATAATTTTAATTATTTAATTAATTCATTTTCTTTCTTTTATTCTTCTTTGATTAATTAAATCACTAATGTCCCCTTTTTTCTATAATTAAAAATAAATTCTTATTTATTTAATTATTGTCATTTTATCACTATAATTAAATAATTATTTAATTATTCATTAGCCTCTTCTTCTATAATTAACTAAATTCTATTTATTTAATTATTTACTAATTTGTCATTTTCCTTCACTTTTGACTTAAATTATTATTTAATTAAAAATCAATCTTCCCTTTGCTTCTATAATTAAATAATCATTTTTATTTAATTATTCGCTTTCCCTCCTAAATTAAATAATGTTATAATTATTTAATTTATTCTAACAACCTCTTTTTATGTGCCAACCTCTTTATCTGTGTCATTCCTATCTCTTCACATCTCAATTATTTTTTCCCTAACCCTATTTCATTGCTTCCCAGGCAATCTCATCCATTGATCAACATCATTCTTCATCTTTCAATCCTAGCCCTTCATTTAAAATTGGTTTTCTATAAAAGAGACCTATCATTGTCATTTCATCCTAATTCAAGTACATGCTATTCAAGGAGACAAGTATAATCTTCAATATTTTTCTATCACTATCACTAGGCTTATTGTTGCATACTCAAAATCTGAGGGCAAGCAAGCATATAAAGCAAAATGGAGAAAGGAAATGGAGGTGAATCAACCATGACATAGGAATATTGGTAAAATTGCTTCATATTTTATGTTTCTATGTTCATTTGTACTCTATTGTTGGTTTAGGTGCTTTAGAATTTGAGTTTTATTGATTCATATCTTTTACCTTAATTTTACCCTATTCTACATAGACAATTCCGAGATGACCTTAAAATCTTCATTTCATATCCAAATATTCAAAAATCTTTGGTATTTTCTTACTTATGTAAGATTTTCCCTTCTCTTCTTATTTAGAAAACATAGAAAGAATGAATGACAAAAGTGTAGAGGATGGTATGTTTCTAATAAGGATAGAAATAACTATTGAACAAGTAATCACTTATAAGGATGGAATCCCATTTGAAAAAAAAAAACAGTATGAATCAATGAGATCTTGAAGAAGTGGAAAGGATTAAAAGCCTCCTTTCATGGGCTAAGTAGAATTATTTCTACCATCATTCCTAGAGTTAAAATTAGTTGGTCACCTCCTCTTACAAGACGGCTGAAAAAGAACTTTGATAGAACAGTAAGAGGTAATCTAGATTCATTTAAAGCAAGGAGATGACAAGGCAGCTTCAAAGAAATTGAAGCAAAGCACTAACAATAAAGTGGAAGCAGAAACGTTTCTGCTTGACCTTCAAATATGTAAAAAAAATATTTGTGTAATATGTAAGTAAAAGGCGGCTCTATGATCATCATTAATGATATTCATGTTTGAAACTCTTCAAATTTAAAAATTGACTCTCCTATTTCTCACTTTAAAATGTGTATGGAGAAATAAATAAGTAGACTTCCTTCCAAATTATATTATTGATAAGGATGATAAATTTATAGTAAACAAGAGTATCTGAGATTCCTTTGATTCCTTTTTCAACAATTGGGAAGCATTACATCTTTTCCTAGCTCTTTGCCTCACGGACAGACAAGCTCTCTTCCATAGATTCTAATGTTAGATTGGTAGCTGAGAACTACCAAATCATAAATCAGTTTTCCTCAAATTTTAATAACATTTTATTTTTTTCTATTTTAAAACCTGTATCCTTCCTTTTCATTAAATTAGATGTAACTCTTGAATATGTGGCCAGTGAAAGAAATTTGAGCATGGACAGTCTTCTTACCAAATTATTCAAAACAATGTAACTTTGTATAGAAGAATGTTTATTTTAGAAAATCTTGCGATTGGCTAGGAATCAGTGTAATCAACTCAACAAGTAAGTCAAAATTCTCTACTTGTGAAAACAGGGTTTGATAAATCAAATGATTGTATAAGGTGGTAGTTTATTTATAAAATGCTGAAATAGATTGTCTTTGCTCATTGGCTCATTGCCCAAACCCAATTGTTTCCAACATGCTAATGCCCTATTTTCAATTAATGGATCACTATCCACTCCCTTTTCACTCTAGTAGTCTATTTTACAAGGATGTCCATTAGCCTCCTCCATCTATGATTACTAATGTAGTTGGGTACCTTCAAAACCTCATCCATGGTATTTCTCTTTCTAATGTGTTGGTATAATCATCAATTCTTATTTTATGGATGGTAGTTTGTTCTTCTTTAAGAATTGTAAAGAGGAAACTAAGATATTTTGGATTTTTGTATTTGTATTGTGTCATTTTAGACTCTCATTTATTCATGCACAATTTAATTTTTTTATGATATTTCTAGACCCACTCTACATTAGCATTTTCTTGAGTGGGTATCCAACTACTTTAATAGTTTACACATATCTAGAGAGAAATCCAAAACTTGAACAAGTTTTTGTGTATGGCCAATAGAATTTAAATTGCAAAAGAAAATCTTCTTGCAAGTCATGTGTGTATCTCCTCTTGCTAGTTATTCTCTAAGTCCTTCTGCAACCAACTTTCCAAACTTATTTAAAGTTTCTTATGGGATAAATGGGGCAATAATTGATGCCTAATTGATATTGGCGATCAAAATTTTCAATCCAAAATCTCTAAAGGTAAGCCTCTCCATTAGTGTCAGGGGTGTCAAACTCGTGGCAAAACCTTCAACCTTAAAACTTTGGACCAATTATTGAGGTGGGTAAGATTTCCTTCACTTTTGTTTTTTTCTTAAAAAGGGGTGGTTTCCCTAAGGTATTGCAATAGATATCACTACAATGAATACGCATGTAAACTAACACAAACTAGACTCATTGCATAGTGCACCCCTATTGCATTTTTCATTTCATGCCTATATGTTGGTTTGATGGATTCAAGGATTAACACTTGATTAAGAAAATAAACTACGACACTAGTTATTTGGAATACATTTTATAATAACCCCTAGTGCTATTCCATACATTTAAACATGGTAATGGACTAAAGTACTAAAAACCACAAATTGAAATATGTTTAAATTGATTTATATTTAATGTGTTAAGATGATGGGGAGATGGAGCCCATAGAATAATAGTGCCTATATCGAGTTGGGAAATATAGTTATTGAATTCATACACAAACATATAAAAAATACAACCAATGGTGACACCCTAATGAAGATGTCACAAAAGACTGTGTTTTTAGAATTCACAAGCAAGGTAGGCTTTACACATACACTCAAAAATATAATAAATATTTATGGAGTATTAGACAATTCTGCTTACTAATCCTTGAACATACTTATACATTCCTTTTATTTATCTAAAAAGATAACCCATAAAAGATTTTTGAAGATTTTAAGGTCTTCTAGCTAGCTAACAAATAAGTAGCACATCTAGAAATAAATACCATGCACAAGGAGACACTTATTCAAGGTTTATTTTTTGTTAATTACTCACTCTTCAAATATTACAAATAGTTATTACAAGTTGGGATTAGCCCAAATTATTACAATATTAGATTGTTGTACATAGAGCTAGAGATTGAAAACTTGTTGGTTTTGATGAGCCAATTTATTCCTCTGCTAGACTCCCTCATTTCTCCCTTTTTCCTCCCCTAAAATTAAGGTTCATTGATCCTTAATACCCCCAATGAACGGGAATACCAATTTACATTAGCCAAAATCTATTGATAGGTATGTTGCAACAATCTCTCATGCCACTTGGGGGTCATGTTCCCTAATTCATGCATGAAATCATGCTCCAATAATATTAGGAAGTACCTACACAACATGGGAAATGATTTTTTGGTGCCTAAAACCATCTTGTGTAGATTTTCTTCATTTATGACGATTAAGCCTTTGAAATATGTGGTAACGGAAAAATTATCCCTTTTGCTTTTCCCTTGCTTGTTTGGGCCCTCCTTGTGAACTAGGCTTAATGATGCCTTGATTTAGTGTTGTAATGTTTTTGACACATGCACATTAGGTATTGGGCCCTTGTGAACTAATGAATTTAAATGGTACCTTGCTAAAGTGTTGTGAAGTGTTGTAACACACTTTCACACTTTTCTAAGGTTTTATTAATAAATTGAACCTAATAAACCTCTTTTTAATCAAAATAAACCTTAATCATGCCTTGTTTTAAAGTGTTGTAACACACTTTCACACTTTTCTAGGGTTTTGATTAATAATTAGGCTTCTTTATGCTTTAATTAGCCTTTTTTTACATCCACAAGCCTTATTTATTACATCTTTTTTAGGATAATCTCGACACAAATCAATACCCAATCATAATTTAGGTGTTTCGGGCTTGAATGGCCCAGATTTAGTGATCTGGGACTCATCCGCCACCTTAGGCGAATGAGTCCCACCTAGATTTTTGGGTCCCGAACTTGGTTTCGCACATTTCTAAGCATTTTTAAAAATGGTCCCAAAAATTATGCCTAATGGGACTCATTCACCCCCTTGGGCGAATGAGTCCCGTTTGGCCCAAAATCAAAATCAATTCAAATTTTTGGCAGGAGTTTATCCTCCTAGATCTGATATCGGCTTGTAGTGTTGTAATTTCAAGAATTTTTGCACAATTGAGTATAAATACAAGTTTCTTTCATTCATTTTTCACCTAGCAAGTTGAATGAGCATCCTAATAGCAAGTTTGAGTTCACAAGAGCATTCAAGAGCATTCAAGGGAAGATTATCAAGCTTTTTCTAGAGCGGCATTCAAACATCAAGGGTAAATGCAAGAAGATGAGTCCACAAAACGTGGAAGTTTTTGCCTTAGGCAAAAAAATGAAATTGACTTGCAAAAAAAGGGATCCCAAGCCTAAATTTAAAAAATGGGATCCTATTTTTCAAAACGGGACCCCGTTTTTTAAAATTTCCATTTTGGAAAATTTTCAAAAGCGGGATCCCATTTTGAAAAATTTAAAAACGGAAATTTTCAAAATGGAAAGTTTTCAAAGCGGGATCCGTTTTGAAAACTTTTCTATTTTAAACTTCAATTTTGAAAAATTTCCATTTTTGGAAAAGTTTTCAAAGCGGGATCCGTTTGAAAACTTTCCATTTTGGTAATTTTCAAAATGGGATTCCATTTTGAAAACTTTCTGTTTTTGGTAATTTTCAAAATGGGGTCTTGTTTCATAGAACCATAAAAAATATTTTTTTTATGAAACGGGATCTCGTTTTAAAACAGGATCCCGTTTTTTAAATTATGAATTTTTGGGCAGGTTTTTGGCTTGTTTTTTGGTTCGGGAAATGGCTTGGGGACCCGAACCTAAGCTTTGGACCTAATTTGACCTGCAACTTGAAGGTCCTGTTAATGTCATAGGAAAATAGTGACTTTGGACATCTGTCTGAAGACCTATTTTGTATAATTTTTTTACAAAATTAAAACCCATTATAGATGAGCAGTGTAGATTCCAAATATGTAAATTTTTTTATAATTTGATTAATTTTTCTATTTTTCAATTAATTTCTAATGAAACTAGTCCATAAACTTGAATTATCGAGGTTTTTAGTATTTTAATAACTTTTGATCAACATAACATTTTGAGCGGATTGTATGAGAACAAATTTGACAATTCTTTTCAAATTTTTAAAAAAAATAAAATGATAAGTTTAGGTCATCTTATGCGTGTTGTACACGACGATTTTTCAAAATGACAAATATGCCTAATAAAATTTAACAAAAAAAATTCAATAAAAAATTACAAAAAAAAATTGAAAACAAGCTTCAGTGAGTCACAAATCTTTTCCCAAAAGGATTTAGAAAATATGATAATTTAGGTCAAAATATGGATGTCGTACACATGCATGGTATGGTATAAAAAAGTAACTTTTAAATAGTGGTTTTTAGAAATGCCTATTGAAACTCAATTTGTACAATCTGGGTATTGAAACAAATTACATATTTGGAAACTAGACTCCGAGTACTACATTTTATGATTAGTGATTTTTTTGAAGATTCCATCTCTAAGTGCTTCAAATTTTAAGGTCAAATGTGTCAAATTCTGAAAATCAGGGAAAACACTTCCACTTTTTGGCCAAAAAGTAGACTCAACTTCTTGCCAGCACCCTCAACCATCATGTCAAAGACTTAATGCATCATGTTTTTTTTTTTAGCTAAAAATTGTGATGTAGGGTTTTACGATTCAAGAAAGCACTTCATTCAAGATCTATCACCTTCAAGCAAGAGTCAAGATCCACATCCATTGGAACCATCTCATATATGTTTGCAGCCTCTTATTGCTAGGGTTTGGTGAGTTGCAACATCACATTTTGTTCATTCATCATTCTCCATTCACATTTCATTTTATTTTAAGGTTTGATTACCAACAAGGGGTTTGACCAAGGCAAACCCCTATTCTCTAACCCAACAACATTATTCCCTCTCCTTTGTGTGATTTGTAGGTCTAGGTTGCAGATTTCCTAAGGAGCAAGATTGGAGAAAAGTTGTCAAAGTGCATAAAGTTTTCAAAGTTGTCATCAAGCCTTGAAGAACATTGGAGAACGCCTACAAGTTGTAAATTAGGTTTTCGGATCTGAAAATCAATCAAGAAGGACAGAGCAGACAAAGAAGAGAAGGATCAGACTTTGAAGCTTCAGAAAACCCTAATTGGACCGATTCGCCACTTCTAGCGAATGAGTCCCAGTTTTAGTCAAAATTCAATTTTTTGCAGATTCGGATACCCATTTGGCAGATTCATGTTCCCACACAGAAACCTAGATTCTGGACTGATTCACCCAGCTTGGTGAATGAGTCCCATTTAGCATTAAAGGTAGGAATTCCAATGTTTCAGACCTCCTTCCAACCATCTCCAGATTTCCAGGTGCACACAGTCCTATCTGTAGCTTTCTATTTTGTTTCATTTGCTTTTATAGGTCATTTTGTAGGTCATTGCTTTGGGGTTTAGTGTTGCATCTTTATTTTCATTTATTTCTTCAAGTTCTTACTTGGTGTGAACCCCTTATTAGCTTACATTCAGCCCCTAGGACAACCCTATTGCAAGATCTCTTTCTCTTTTGCATTGAGATCTCTAGGGTTACCCTTTACTATAGTAGGTGGAAAGTGGGTATGCTCTATGTCTTATTAGCTTACATTCAGCCCCTAGGACAACCCTATTGCAAGATATCTTCCTCTTTTGCATTGATATCTCTAGGGTTACCCTTTAATGTAGTAGGTGGAAAGTGGGTATGCTCTATGTCCTAAGCCATATGATAGCATTCAAACCCCATTTTTCAAATACAACAAAATATAAGGACATCCTAGTATGAGAGGCATTTTATCAGATTCATGGCAGATGGAGAGTAGATGTAATTTGTAAAGGGGTAGATGTGGTGTTTAAAACATTCCTTGGTTCCATTCCTTGCACTCAAAAACTCCACCATATTCACCTCTTGTTTTCTTATCAAAATTTCAACATTTGTGTCAACCACATCACATTTTTGCAGAGTTCACAAGCTTGTGAACTATGTGACTTAAAAACTTACTCCCTCTTATTCTTCAATTATTTTTATTTCATTCTTTCTACACAATAGGAGTAGTGTTTCTACAAAAGAATTAGGATGGATTTGAACAAATCATTTATTTTTTATCAAATATCTCCAAGCAATAGAGTTAAAGTATGATATAATGAAGAAAAAGGTATATTCTTTTGTGAAACTCATAATGAAATTCAAACCTTATTTAGTTGATGCACAAATAGTTAAATATGTGTCACATGTTGAATAATAAAGGACATATTTATTTAGCAAGTAGTTACTAGAAGAATTTGTAGATAGATCAACAAGATCTAGGAATTTAACATTCAAATTAAAATAGCTGAACTTGGTCAAAGAATGAGATCTAGCTAGACTCGTGGTTGAATAAAATTTTGAGGTTGCTAAAATAAATTTAGTGACAATGGAAGATTGTCAAGAAATTTGTAAGTAGAAGCTTCAACCTAGTATATAAAGATATATTATGTTTTTGATATTAGGGGATAAGCGGATTTTGAAGGGATCCAAAACCCTTTACAACAAGAAAAGCAAGGGTGCAGAAAGGATAGCCTGCAGCCAACAAAAAGCCAGCGCCCAAACAAAACTCATCAATATTTACAATTAGCACTTTTCTTGTGGGAGCGAAGAGTCATGTCGAAAGAAGGTCGTGAAGATTTATCTTTTTTACCCTTGACTGTAATCCATCCTTCTTCCACCTGCGCAGCCAAACTATGCCAGACCTTCTTAATATTTTCATGGCAATCAAAGCCATCAACCATATGCTTGGGGTTGTCCTCATGACTACTTTGTAAAGATAGCGACTTCTCAGGAAAGCTATCAGGAAGAACAGCCGAGGCGCTTTCACCCGGAGAGGCAGCCAATGGCTCAATAGGGGTTGCCTTAACAACCTCACCAAAAGGGACAACCGGAGGGGGGGTTCCAAGGTCCTGTGGTTCCGAAGCAGCCATAAAGATATATTATGTTACTTGCATCATTTGAACTATTTGAGCGAAATGGCTAAAAATCAGAAATAACTTTGAAGTTGCAAGAAATAAGGTATGTTCTAATTGGTGATGATATATTTTGGAGAAATAGAGATGATGTATTTTTAGATCCTTGAATAAAGAAGAGGTTGATAGGGTGTTTTTTGAAATGCATGGTGGAATATGTGGTGGCTAAATTACATGCCCAAAACAACAACCCACCAAATTATCAGGGCATGCTATTGGCGACCTTTAGTTTTGTAAAATGCTCATAATATTGTAAATAGGTGTGACGCATGCCAATGTTTTTCTAGAAAATTGAAAGGATTTAGAGCCCTACCTTTGAGGCCCATAGTTTTAAATCCCCTTTTTAGCAATGGGGAATTGATTTCATTGGATGAATTACAAAGAAGTACAAATGAGGATTCAAGTGGATTCTTTTAGGCACAATTTATTTTATAAAAAGGGTGGAGGCAATTCCCACTAGAAGGGATACAAGTAAATTTTTAATTTAGTTTCTTGATCATATCATAACTAGGTTTAATATTCCAAACAAATTTATAGCAAGAAATGATATTAGATTTATATTAATAGAGTTAATTGATCTCTATCTTGAAAATGGAAAACAGCAGGAAAATTGACATTTGAAACTACGGAGGGGTGAGCAGAGGTTGTGCAACCAGCACGAGAGGGTAGAGAAGAATTTGGCATCACAGGAGCACTCATTTAATTTTACTTTATATAGATAGTATATTATTAATATATATTATAAGTTTTTAAAATATATAAATACTAAATAATAGTGACAAATTTTTATATCAATTTAGAAAAATAAATGGGTAGACTAATAAGAAATATTTTGGGTGTGTGTATAACAAATAAGAGATAATAGTAATTATTATAATATTTAAATGGTGATGTGACTTATAATGAGTTACATTATTATGAAATTGATTATAAATGTATGAGACAAATGACACTTGTCATTTTTATATTGTATTATAAACGAATCATTATTAATATTTTCTTAATCTACACATTGTAATAAGAATTCATTTTTTTTCCTAAAACAAAGCTCTAAGAACTAAAATTGAATCTACATTTGAAACTTGAACTTAAATGCTCCAAAATATTACAATAGGTATTTAAACTTTATTCTCCCATCTCATATTCTCATTACTCTTATCCAACTAAGGGTTTGTGAATTTGGAACTTCATGCTCTCTTGTAGAGGCATTATCACTCAACATTTAACTTGGGAGATTCATAATAGTCATAGGGTTAACTTCTAGGATGATTTGTGGAATGGATATCACGAGTTGTCAAAGAGGGCATTTTAATGAAGAAAAAATTATACTCATTGTATTATGGGGTAGTAAAGTTCACAAATACATATATCTAAGATCATTTAATGGCATAGAATAATGGTCCTAGAAGGGTGTGAATGATTTCAGGATCTTGTGTGATCAAGAGGAACTTCTAATCAAGGAGATTTCCCTTTAGAAAGCATTCAACAAGGAGGATGAAGACAACCTCAAATGGCTCTATTCAAAATCTGATTTATATTATATTGAATGGGGTTATGTGAAGTCACACCAATACATATGATGAAATAACACTAACCAACACAATTATGTTAAAGCAAGAACTGCCTCTAGAAATAAGGTGTCTTTGTTTATATATATATATATATATGTATATATATAGAGAGAGAGAGAGAGTTAAGATACTTTGCTCTCTCTAATTGTGTACTTTGTGGCTTACCAAAATACTTGAATCATTTGTTAGTTTTAACGCACTTTCCACAAAAATGTTGGCAGTGACTTTGTGCTCCATTATGATGGTCTAGAAATGACCTTAAAATCTTTATTTTTAAGGTCCAAATATTCAAAAATATTTGATATTCTCTTACTTAGAAAGCATAGAAAGAATGAGAGACAAAAGTGTATAAGGATGGTATGTTTCTAATAAGGATAGAAATAACTATTGAAAAATTAATCAAGATAAGGATGGAATCCCATTTTAAAAAAAAAATAGTGTGGGACAATGGGATCCTGAAGAAGTGGAAAGGAGTAAAAGCCTCCTTTCATGGGCTAAGTAGAATTATTTCTACAATCATTCCTAGAGTCAAAATTAGTTGGTCGCCTCCTCTTACACGACGATTGAACATGAACTTTGATAGAACAATAAAAGATAATCAAGATTCATTTGAAGCAAGGAGATGACAAGGGAGCTTCAAAGAAATTGAAGCAAGGAACCAACAATGAAGTGGAAGCAGAAGTGTTTCTGCTTGACCTTCAAATGTGTTAAAAATTTGTCTGTGTAATATAAGTAAAAGGAAACTCTATGATCATCATTAATGATATTCATAATAAAAACTCTTCAAATTTAAAAAAGCATGTTTAATTCTTGACTCTTTCCTATTTCTCACTTTAAAATGTGTATGGAGAAATAAATAAGTAGACTTCCTTCCAAATTATATTATTGATATAAGGATGATGAATTAATAATAAACAAGGGTATCTGGGATTCCTTTGATTTTCCGAAATTCAAAAGTATATTACAAGGAAGCATTGATCAGACGTTCATAAGGGCCATGAGAATAATGGTTGAAGAGTTATCTGCACACTCTAAATAATGAGTGAACTAAGTTTAGTGGGACAAGAAGTATAAGAAAATGATGTGGCAGTAGATTGATGAGATAGGAATTTATGTTTGATAGGCATCCCAACTAACTTATTTATATAAATGGTGCAACAATTGGGAAGCATTACATATTTTCCTAGCTCTTTGCCTCATAGACAGACAAGCTCTCTTCCCTGGATTCTAATGTTAGATTGGTAGCTGAGAAGCACCAAATCATAAACCACTTTTCCTCTAATTTTAGTACATTTAATTTTTCTCTATTTTTAAAATCTGTATCCTTTACATTAAATTAGATGTAACTCTTGAATATATGGCCAGTGAAAGAAGTTTGAGCATGGACAGTCTTCTTACCAAATTATTCAAAATAATGTAACTTTGTATACAAGAATTTTTATTTTAGAAAATCTTGTGACTGGCTGGGAATCAATGAAATCAACTCATCAAATAAGTGAAAATTCTCTATTTGTGAAAACAGACTTTGATAAATCAAATGATTGTAGAAGGTGGTAGTTTATTTTTGAAATTTGAAATGCTGAAATAGATTGGCTTTGCTCAGTGGATCATTGCCCAAACCCAATTATTTTTCCAATAGGCTAATGCCCTATTTTCTCTTAATGGATCACTATCCACTTTTACTAGATGTCCATTAGCTTCCTCCATCTATGATTACTAATGTAGTCAGGTACCTTCAAAACCTCATCCATGGTATCCACTTTTACTAGGATCACTGTCCACTTTTACTAATGTAGTCGGGCACCTAATTTGTTAGAATGATTTATCATGAAAGAAAATAACAGAAGTAGAACCAAAGCAATACCATACACAAGGAAACACTAGATTTACGTGGAAAACCCAAGAAGGGAAAAACCACGGTGAGGATTAGCTCACAATATAAAGTAATATCAACACCGATTATAAAGGGCTCACTGTTGGAGGGCTCATTCCCTAGAAGAAAGAAAGGAACTCACTACCAAAATAGGAAAGAAGATAGAGAATAATGTTAAAGTGAGAAATCCATCTCAATGCAATAGAAAAATCCACAACATCATCACTAACACCTTTACAATCTTACTAAAGATTGTAGACACCTTTTGCTCACTGCATCTAGTAATCTAACATATGAAAGCTCGTACTGCATTGCACAAATTCGCACCTCACAACTCTACAATTTGCACCATTCTCATCACACACATCTATCCTGCCATTCCTCAACAACTCAACACATATTTATACCATCTTAAACCTTGAAAACATTCTACAAGTTCGGCTATGCACCTCAACCATACAAATTCAAATTAGGTCGACACCAAAATATTCCTTTGGTGGAAAGGAATGAAGGAAGGCAATAACACACTTTAACTCAGACCTAAATCCACTCATACACATCATGCCACACTTCCACAAACACCAAAGAAACTTTGTAATTAGTGTAAACACCCAAGGTCAATTGAACCCATGTAAAAACTATTAAACAATTAAGTACACGCTTCCTTTAATCCAAGAACAACTTGCAGACAACAAATGTCACTTGAACATAATCTGCAATATTCCACAAACACCCTAAAATGCAACAAATTACTTTGCAACAAGTTTCACCTGAAGAATGTACACACCCTATAAACTCAAATAATTCTACCATACAATGCAACTCAAGAAACTGAATTTTGAAGCACCAAACCTCAAACAACTTCAACTGTAGAAAGATACAAATACCATCAACACCTTTCCATATCCACAAGACCTAAAGCCACTCTGTGGAGAAATATAGAGCAATACCATTTCTCCCAAACACCTTTGCAATACACAGTTCACACACTGGTGAACACAACTTCCTCTACACATCGATCCATCACACCAAATTATGGATGCAAAAACTTTGAACACACAAGTAGATCTTTTATCAACATATCCAAACCACACAAGTAGATCTTCAACATATAAGAAATGTAGAGTGAAACAAGAATGCTACTCTGCAACATAGAACACCACTACAACATAGTGTTTCCACTTTTTATTCAAATTTTCTCAAAAGCACTTGGAAACCAAGCACTAGAGACATATCCTCAACATATTCAACACTTCCTCATCTCCACCAAGCCAACTACAACATAACAACTCAACCATACATCCATAGACAGAAGATTACCAATGCAACACTAGGGTTGACACCAGTAGCTTACTAATGACAACATAATGCAACTAATCAAAGCATCATCAGAGACATAAACTCAATACCAACTCCTCACACTCTTGCAACAATCTCCTGGTCATACAGTTTACACCAATGACAACACCAAAGCTTGTTGACATCAATGGTAACACCAACTACACATACTTGTAACAATCTCCCCATTTTTCATTGATGGCAACACATGATGTGAAAACCATCAACAACAAACACAACAGATCTGATCCTCAATATTGTGCTCCATACCAACTCACTATCTCTTTTCTCCCCCTTACACAACTAACTCATTTCTCTCTCTCCCTTTGTCAGCTAGCTCACCTCATTTTTCACATGAATCATTCTCTCCCTTTGACATCAATGGAAAAGAGTAATAGATTTGCATGTCTCCCATTGATATCAAATTTCTCTGCATACTCCCCCTTAGGAGCTCACACCATAATGCATCAATACACAACAACTGCACAATGACAACACTCACTCATCTTGACTACAACAACCAATCATGCCACTACCTACTCCCCCTGAGAGGTAGCCACCAACATCAATCCATACCAAAGAATGAATCTTGAGATCCACTGGAACGACGCATCTCCTTATGCATCTAGCTTAAAGAAGGAGAGGCAATAACCCCCAACTTCTCTTAGAGATACTCAAAAGTATCCTTAGGAAGAGCCTTAGTAAATATGTTAGCAACATGATCCTTTGTAGGCACATATTTACCTTTACTTCATTATCTGCAACCTTCTCTATCAAAAAGTGATACTAGATTGAGATATGCTTTGTTCTTGAATGCATTATAGGATTCTTTGATATATTGATAGCACTTGTATTATCACAAAAGATAGAAATTGGTTCATCAAATAACACTCTGATATCCTTTAACATTTTCCTCATCCACAACACTTGTGTGCAACAAGATGTTGTAATGCATTCCACGTTTGCAGTAGATAAAGACACTGAATCTTTTTTCTTGCTTAGCCATGACACCAATCTGCACCTAAGAAAGAATGCACTGTCACTTATATTTTTCCTATCATCTACACAACCAACCCAATCTAAATTGGTGTATGCACTTAGAGTAAAGTTAGTGGTGGCACCTTCAAATTTTGCAAATTTTAAGTGCCCATCTTGAAAGTTTTTCCTTTGCACACTCAGAAGTGCCCCTAAGAAATATGCCCAAGTGACCTACTTTGGAGGGTCATAATTTGGAGCTAGTTGATTTTCAATCCAAACCCCTTGGTGGATATATTTAGTTGACACATGGTAACATGCATGCCAATTTTCAGCTTCCCAAGATGAATTTTGAGTGTTTTGAAAAGCGAAGCTAGAGGGTTTTGGCACTTTTCTGCTGTTTGCAAAATATTTGTCCTACAAAGTGGCCTCCTATTCGAGCTGATATTTCATAGCTGGATTATCATCAAGACAAAAGGTCGTTTCTCTTCATTCTCTCTACATTCATATGCTTCCCTAGTCTAGTTTGAGATCCTCATGATTTGATTTGATATTTTTTCGAGATCAAAAGCAAATGCAGTTTGTTCTGATTTTACACCTACATTTCTGACATGTTTCAAGGTGGTCAACTTTGACCCCTAATATCTCGTGAAGAATAATGATTGAAGGAAATCCCTCTTACACGCATGCTCAGTGTACCTAAATGATCTAATGTTTCTAGTGGCGGCTTGCCAGGATTTGATTTGATATTTTTTCAAGTGGTGACTTTATGAGCCCTGATTGGTGTTGAATAGGTGCAGTTGTAGAAAAGCTTGAGTGAGCAACTTTGTCAATTAATATCTTTCACCTCGGGATCTCTTTTGTTAAACCGTATTTTTCACTCCATTCTTGGGTCAATTTTCTACTTTCTTGCTTAGTTTCAGGCTCCTAGAATAAGTTTTGATGGGTTAGTTAATCATTTTTTGATCGCGACAGGACCAAAAATGGTGTTCTGGAAAGTGTCAAATTTTGCAATTTTAAGGACAACCCATTTCTTTTTTTGGTTTGAAACGTCTACAACTGCATTCTCATAAAAAATGGAGGTCATTTGATACATTATTTTAATGTATTTTGGGTGTGGCGAACATGTCCCGAGGGCGGGTTTACAAAGGAGGTACTTGAATTTTAAAGGCTGGGAAAAATTTGAGGAAATGGGTTTTCTTTAAACAATTGATGATGCCCCTGCACAAATTTTTGCAGCTCCAAGTATCCCGGTTTGCTCGCAATGAATTTTCTCCAAATGGGTCGTAGGCATAATTAGAAATCATAATTTTTCTAAAGTTTCAAATGTTAATATTTAAAATATTTTGAATATTTTAAATATTGTGCAAATGAAAAGGGGCATTTAGAGAAAACATAAAATGCATCTTCAAATGTTTTAGAGGACAAGCAAGTTTAATTCTTGCTTCTGATTGGCTCAAATACGGCTTTCACAGTTATTTTAGCAATCAGCCATGGTAAATGCAAACTAAGAATCAACATTAATAAACTCCAGCGCCCAAGTATGGATTAAGTAAGCAGCAGAGAAGGGACTTCATAGATAGTTGGTGCTGCAGCATGTGCATAAAATGGATTTGTTGAAAAGACTTCAAAAGTTTCAGGCAAATGCAATTGGAAGGGGTAAGGTCGATTCCCAAAACCTTTATCATCATCCTCCCTGCCTGTACGAGGAGAGGAAGTAAACATGGATTCACCTATTGAGAGGGTGACTAAACTAAAATGTAAAATGCTCCATGTTGTGGTGGTGGCCATCGAATTTGCAGAAGAGTAGTCCATGCGCCCATAGTGAAAAGGTATCAAAAGTTGTTTGATGAATTTCTTGCCACCATTGCCAGAGGAAGCAGATGCAGAACGCATGAAGAGGATTAGGGAAAAAAAAGGATCAATGATAGACAAAAAGAGAAGGAAAGTTGATCAACGGTTGACATCTCATCATTGGCTACATTGCCATCGCTTGATGAGATCACGTAGCAAAAAATGAACCCACAATGCACGATGTTTCTTTTTGTTTTATCACTCATCGCCAGTTCATGTTTCCTTTTTCTTTTTGCTCCTACGATGAGCGATGTGTTGCGGGGAAACAATGTGGTGGGCCCAAGGAGTTTTCTAAAGGGAAAAACATTTAAAAATTAAACTGTGCCCCATAAAATGGTTGAATAATTTCATTTTTAGAGGTGGGAAAAGAAGGTAATTGGCCCGAGATAAAGCATTCACGGGTTTTTACTGTTTAAGGGTAAGTTTTTTAAATTAAATTTTTTCCTAAGATTATAGTGTTGAAGCCCTCAAATATTTAAAAACAATGTTTTTAAATATAAATGAATTTTAAAGATAGGGAGATATCTTATTGAGTGAATAAAATATTCAGGAGGTGGGGTTTTTATTTTTCAAAGGCAAAGCATTTTAATATGCAGTAAAAGCATTGGTGAAAAACAAATGGCCCAAGTGAATATTTTAAAAACCTTCATAATTAAATGATGAATTTGTTGGTTTTTTACTATGAAGAGGGCAAATATTTCAAATAGAAAATGAAGGTGAATATAGGCATGGGAAAATTCTAAAAGAGGAAATATTTTAATTGATTGATTGGGCAAAATTGATAAGGACATGGGTAAAATTTGAATGCTTTCATTCCAAAGTAAATACTTTGGAAATAAAGTGAGATATGTTTTCCTTTGCTGGGCACTATGGAAATTAAATAAATCAAAGGATCTATTATAAAGCTGGAGTATTATTGGCTGGGAGGTGTAAGTCAATTTTTCTACAACAAATAAAGGAGAAATGAAAAGGGCTTTCACGGAGCAGATGTTTTTCTCAACTACAGGGGTAAAAGTGGTATTGATTTTTCACGGAAGGCGAATTTGTTGTTGAAGAATCATGAGTGAAGGCCAAATTCAAATGCAAAGTTGTTATTGCGAAGGAAGAGAGAGGAGAGGATTTTAAATTTCTGTTGCTGATGGACGGAGAAGGAAGTTGCCAAGTGTCTTCTATAGATTAATTAGGTGGCTTCTTTTGTTTCTTCTTTCTCCTTTATCTTCTCATTTTCTTCTCATTGTAAGGGGTTCCATTTTCTGAAAATTATGCAAGGAAGGCAGAAGCTCTGGGTAAATTGTAATGCTAGGGGTGAATTATAACTGTTAGTCATTAATTTGAGATGTTGCTATGTTCTAAATTGAGCTTCATGAATATATTTTGATCTGTGACTATCTTCATGGTTGAGATGTAATACTCTTTTGAATTCAATAATCAAAGATTATCTAGGTTTTTTCATGCAAATTTGTTGCATTTGAGTTGCAATTGTTATTGTTTTCTATTCAGAGAATGATGTAATTGCTTTAATGAATGTCAGATACATTTGTTATTGCCTATTGTTCAAAGAGTGGAGTAATTGCTTCAATAAATGTAACAAGAGTGTTATGTTTCCAGGTGGATATCTAAGAATGGTCATATGATAAAGCTTCAGTGGTCTTGTTATCATAATGTGATAACATTTTTCAAAGATCTTCAAAACATGTTCAACATTGTAGGATGAAATGTTGGTTATATGACTCCATAGCCCTTCTCTTGGCATTGGTCAATCCTTGTGCATCTTCTGTTTTCAGTTTAGTCCCAAATCTTTAAATTAATTCAAACCTTTCAATTTTGTTTTATGAGTTATAAATGTATCTACCGCGTTCTCCATGTTGATTAATGAAATTCACCCAATGTCTAAGAGCCTATGTTGAGTGATATTTTATGTTCCTCAGCATAATCTTGTGAGAGAATCATTTGTTAAGCAATATCCTATTAAGTGTGTGTCTAAATCTTTAGATGTTGTTGAAGGGTCACCCCACTAGGTCCTACAGAACCTGAAGTGTAGGGGAAATGTGTTTCAATCTCATTTCCCATCAGTTGGCCAAATCCTACACTAGGTCTGTAACACCCCTCCTTTTTGTGCTTTGTTAATCAGGCAATGTTTTCCTATGTTATGCTTCGATCATGTTAACATGTGAATTAATGATGCTTTATGCTTTGATTATGTTAATAATGTTAGCTTTGTCAGTTAGTGATATTGTATTGGTGAAGGGGACAGGGTTGTATCACTCGCTTGCGAGTGCCCTATGATTCTGAGATTTCCTCTTCACGGTGTGTCTGATCATATTATGTATATATGCACATTCGACATGCTCTTTGTTGTAGGTTGGCAGGTATATGACATCGACTCCACCTGGTTTTCAGGTTTGAGCGTGTCCATTGACCAATGGAAATTAATTGGGAGATAGTAGCTAGGTTTTCCGAACCAAGTCGTCACCCTAGTCATAGTGTGTTGTTGGGTTGTTGTTGGGGTCAATTGTTTTAACTTGGTCAGTTCCCCGTGAGTGTTTATTTAATTGCAAATTTAAAGTTTATTAAATGACTTGCGTAGTCAAATTAATGACTAAATGTGTTTAGTTGCAAGCTAAAAGTGATTAAATAGCTTTTGGAAATTATAAATGATGAATGTTTTGTCTTATTGAGATGTTGGAAAATTAGTGATTAATTAATTAATTTAATTGAATTAATAAAATAATCTAATTATTGAATTAGATTTATTTTATTGATAATTTGAATTAATTGTGTGAATTAATTAAATTATCCCTATGAATTAAAAGTGTAAAAGATTTAATTCTTTTGTTGAAAATAAAGTGCTAAAATATTTGAATTCAAATTGGAATTAGAAAATTGTTTAAAGTTATTAAAAAAATTCAAATGTTTGCTTATGCAAGACTTTGGGGTAGAAAAGATATTTTCTGAATTAGTTGACTTTTTGGCAAAGGATATTTGTGAAGTTGAAAGTGGAAATTGAATTTAGTGTGAATTTGAAAGTGAGTTGCATTTGCATTTTGAATTTAATTAGAATTAGAATTTGAATTAGAAATTGAATTTGAATGTGAATTTGGGGAGTTGGAAAAAAAGGATATATTTGATTTAGGGTTTTCTTTCAACCTCTCCATGGAATTCTTGGTTTTGAATGTTTTGGTGGAGAGGCTTGGAGGAGGCAAAAAAATGGTGGAGTTGAAGGAGTGCTTGGAAATCTCCATGTGGAAGCTTGTAAATCTTGGAGAAAACATAAGGTTCTATACTTTCTCCTTTCATCTACTTGCTCATTTGGAATGAATGGAAAATATAGTTTAGATTCAATGGAAATTCTTAAAAAAAAACTCTTAAAGTTGCTAAATGGTAGATAGATTTGGAAATTGAAACCATGCAAGAAGTTTATACCAAGTTATTGAAGGAAAATCAAGGAAAACTCAATATTAGAATTAGGTTTTGAAAACCCATGTTGTTGTTTTGAATAAGTTCTATTTTTGAAATGGGTGGGGATTATTTTCATAATTTGTGTATGAAATCAAATAAGGGTATATGTATTGTGAATACAACCATATATATTGATATAAGGAAATACCCACAAAAAATATATGCATATATATTTGTGCTTTTAGATAATTTTAAATTTGGGTAAAACCCAGAAAATTAAACCTCTGTATTTTCATTTTTTTTCGGTTTTGGTAAAATGCAGGAAATTTTAAATTAATTTAAAAGTTGTTTTTTTGGTGAGGTGGGAGGTCAAACCCCACCCCACCAGCGCCACCGCCGGTGGTAGTGGCAGTGCTGCTCAGCACACAGCGCCACCGCCCGCGGCAGCGATGCTGTCGCCAGCACATACCGCCGCCCAAAGGCAGCGGCCGCTGTGTGCTATGCACACAGCCCCCGCCGCCGTGGGAGGCGGTGGACTGTGTGCTATGCACACAGCCCCGCCGCCCACGGGGAGGCAGGGGCCGCGCGGCTAGGGCTTCGGCCTTTTTAATGCAAAATAAAATCCGTTGCTCTTTAAAATAAAATAAAGTTTTATTTTATATTTTTTTTAATAATATTTAATATTATTTGCTTTATGGTTAATATTATATTTTTTTAATATTATATATTAATATTTAATATTTAAGATTAAATATTTAATATATAATATTATATATGTAATATTTTTATGGGTATTTCATATTTAAGCATTTTGTAATATGTAAATTTAAGTTTTGAGTAGTTGGATTATAATAATGATATGTCGATAATTTCGACATATAATAATGATGTTTAATTATTTTAAATAGGATATGTGTTAAAATAATTATAGCTTAATCATAGATGAAGGGAATCGCTATTTTTTTAAAAAGGCTAATTTAATCCTTATTCAGGATTAAGCAATAGAATTAGAGTATTCAACTAATTGCTTAGAGGACTTTATTTATCAACTATTGATCATAATAAGATATGTGTTTGAGAAACGAAATGTAATTATTGGTTTTGACTCCTTGAGTGGTCAACATGCTTAACTCACTATTAGGTATATTCGTTTTGGAATATAGTCGAATTCAAGTAGAGATAATATTAAGTTGATTTATTTAAATGCTAAGTGAAATTAAGACTGAAATCATTTAATCTGAATGTTTATTTCTCAAGATGCTTACTTATAGAATATGATTGTGGAACTAAGAGTAAAGGATGAACCTTTTTAATTAACCTCAATGTTTTATAAATCGAGTGTTTTATCTTTAGTATGTGATCATGAAACTTAGGGAGAACGGTTGATTTAAATTTTAACCAGAAAGCTGCATTATTAACGTGTTTTGATTATGATTATGGTTACGAGATTTAGAGTAAATTATCTGTTCTTTAAATATCTCAATATCATGAAAAGAAATGGGATCAATTGATTGGATAGATGCAAGTCATGAAATATGTGATTGAATGGATTTAGGAAATCCGAACATTAGTTTACCTATTGGTTTGAAATGTTTCAGTGCTTAATTATACGCCTTCGATGTTTTGGAATGAGAGTGAATGTTTTGAGAATCTTCCAGTTATGGGTTCATTTATTAGTATGGGTGGTTTTATGTGAGTCAACCTTTATTCTGTATTTGGGTTTCCGTGATATGAGAAAGTTGTTTGTCAAAATTATGTTTTCTGGCATGTTAAGAGTGTGTGATTATATGATTGTTGACTTTAAGTCATTTTTTGTTGTTCATGTAAGTCTTCCAGTGGTTTATCTTGAAACAGTGTTGTGCATCATGTGTTTGTTATTGTTTCAATTGGGAAGTGCTTGAGTTATGTTTCAGTGGAAACCTGGTTACCACGACAGGTTGTGTGACCTTTTGGCTTAAGGTTAAGTCATGTTTCAATTTGTTATGTGGGATGTTATCATGTTAGTCAACCTTGTGTTAGCATGTGGTAGTGCACGCTTTGGTTTCTGTTTTCAGCATCCGTAGTGATGTGTTACCTGTTGAGGTGTTTGATTATTTGTGATAAATGTTAGTGCATTGTCTACCCTTGGCATGTGGTTGAGTTATGTGTTGTCGATAGGGGAGTGGCTTTCAAACGAGCGCCGGACCCAAAGTGGTTCCAGGATAACTCGTTTGAGAGTTAGTTAATTAAGTGAAAATTAAAATAACTTACTAGGGAGAGAGTAGCTTTGAACATTAATAAGATAATTTAGCCTCGCTCATTGGCTCAAGGGCTTGTACGAGACTTGAGATGAGTCGGGAAGGCCTGGAATGGCAAGATCGTTATCTCGTCTTTACGAGAGATAATCGATTCCGCTCTGGTATGCATGTGGGGCCGGGAGTCGGTTGAGGTTTCCAGGATATCCCTAGAGGGGGGCCGAAACCTAGGAAGACTAGCCAGGAGATCCCATGCAACCTTTGCGATGACACTCCTCCTATGACAGCAGTCGGTATGGTGTTGTACCGTTGGTTTATTTTGTACAGTGATGGTACTTGATTTTGTACTCTGGAAGCATTGTAACCATTGTGTTAAGTGATGTGGGTTTTGTCCTTGATTCAGTTCAGTGTATGTGTTATCCTGTGTTTAGAGGTAGATGGTCTTGTCTAGGAAATCCTTGTTACTATCTCCTAGCACGGAGGGAGTGGGGCCTTTGGGTTCCACGTGGTCGGGTGGCGTGCATTCTTTTCGTTGGTTCTTCTTCTTGTTCGTGTGTTCGTGATTTCCAGTTGGAGAGCTAGTGGGAATCAGTTCTTCTCATGCCTTGTTCTCTCAGTTCTTATTGTATTTTATTACCCCTCAGTTGTTGTCGAGGTGGAATTTGTAATATGAAATCATTTGGTTGGATTTACCTCATTCGGGGAATGAGTGATGTAACCTTATTGTTTAAATGTTAAATTGGAATCTTGAGGTATTTAATATCCTTGTTGTAATTTATCTTGCATGGAATGTATGTTGTCATAATGTTTCAGTTTATGTTAATGTCATTTGATGTTGGGTTTTTAAGTAATCTTTGTCTCGTGGCCTTAGAGGTTGTTGGCAATATGTATTCACCTTACATGTTATTTGTACTTAAACAAAAAAAAAATTGGTACGTTTAAGTAGTGGATTGCAACTTCCTCTAGGGTTGCGTGGTGGGGCTTTACAAGGTCTGAACATGAAGTGTAGCTTACTTCTAGGATTTAGTGGATATGTCGATTTGGGGAACCAACAGATTGGTGACTTTGCTGGGGAAATTGTTGAATCTCCAGTTGTAGATTGTTCTATTACAGAGCCATATCATTTGCATAGAGTCAATAATTTGGTGAATCTAACCATCTAGTTCAGATATTGAGAATTTTTTCAAACATGGAAGTGATTTTTTTGTAGCATATTTTTAAGAATTTATATGTGACTCTGTTGTTGGAGAAGACCCAGAAAGAAATTCATCCTTGAAGTAGCTTCATATTGCTTGAAGCTCAATCCTTTGTGAAGAGAGGTGGTGACTCTGTTAAAAAAACCTGATGAAGATGTGAATACAGTTTCAAATCTACAATATTTCTAGTCAGGAAGAATTCGCAGCAGCTGCAACATATCCAGGTATTTCTCATTTTCTGGTTTTCAAGAAAGATAAATATGTATATGAAAACCACATTTGAAGTCCTAGAAAACTTTGGTTCCCTTATTTGGTGAAATCAAGCACTACAATCAAGGGAGGTTGACTATTGTAATTGAATAGTTGTAGAGTGAATCAATTTTTACTTGCAAATATGTATTATTGTCCTAGTTCTCCCTCTACAAGTTGTAACATCATGCCTAGAACATAGTTATGTCCTCAAAGGAAGGTGTTCGCTAGTGAAAGATATGACCCTTTAGATTTTAGTAAAATCCAAGGTTACCTGCATTTTGTCCCAAGAAGAATTAATGAATATTTGCCTAAGTTTAGAGGAGATTTTGAAGAATCAGCATCAAGACATGTACAGTGTTTCATTGATTTGATGGAATATTGTCAAATAATGGAAGAGGATGCTATCATGAGGTTTTTTGTAAGAACTTTAGAAGGTATGGCTGAAGGTTGGTTTTCTTGCTTACCAATGCATTCCATAGATTCATGGCATGAGCTCATAATACATTTCTTTGATTATTTTGAAGAAGAGTCAATGGTGAATAATGAATGCTTGTCTAAAGAAAGAATTCTACATACTCAAGAAGAATTTGAAGAGAAAATTACAAAAAAGGTTGAGTCCATATCATATATTGATGCATTGTGTGATATGAAAATATTTGAAGATGAATCCCCCTACGACTTTCATGATAGATTCATGACATTCTACTTGATATACTAGAATCAGAGAGGCCCGATGAATCATTTTGCATCAATTTGTTCTGTGTGAATTGTGAATCAGGTTTGAGTACTACACCAGTTGATTTGAAGCCCCCTAACATTGAATGTTTGTATCAATGGCTTTTAGTGATTGAGGAGAATGATAGTCCATCATGTAAAGATAAGGATGTTGTTTTGGAACAACCTATAGAAGAAATATATCCAAAAGAATATTGCAGCCATAATGATGAAATACATGATGAGATAAATGAAACATTTGAAGTTTCTTCTATCTGCTCTGAAAATGCAAAAATAGGGAGCAAATTTTCTGTAGCAAATGAAGGCTGCAATGATGCATATGATACTAAAAGTATTTTCTCATCTATGGATTTTGAATATATAGTTGAAGATCAAACTGATTTTGGAATTTCACATCTTCATGATGAGAACAATGGTGTTGTAGATGGAAGTTTGCAACCAGCTAAAACACATCCTTGTATGGGTGATCAAGGGGATTTCAACTCTACTTGCAACCCTGGTAATTGTGATTCCTTTCAAGAGTAGGAGTTGGAATTAATCTCTTTGAGTGAAAAGTATTCTAATAAAGATGATGGCAAGGTTTCTGAAGGCTCACAAGAACAAGATTATGATGGATATGAATTGAATATCTTGTTTGAAGAAGACACGTGTAATCAACAGTATTACAATGCATTTTGTCATACCAATCTTATAAGTGTATGTATCATTGATGAAGACTTTCATGATGAGACAAAGGAGCTTGCAGATTTGAAGAGTGCTTTTGATAGCATTAGTGTATCAGCTGCAAATGACAGAGTATGCAAGGATTTTCAATTAGAGCAATCATGTGTGAGAAGTTGCAATGAAGAAACCATTAATGGTTTTTAGTTTGACATTGAATAATGTAGCCCTACTGATTGTTGCAAAAGTATGAATGAAGAAGATATGTGTGCAAGAGATTCATTGGATGAATCAGTTCAGGTTGTTGATTATGAGGAGCATGCATATGTTGATAATGATAAACAAGGATCTCCTTTTTTGTTTGATGTTTTACCTTCTTCTATTCCTTTTTCTACCTTTGAAGCCATCACTGAATGTTTACATGATGGAAGCATTGATGTAGATGTATACGAAAGTGAAAATATAGAGATAAACATCGATACAGCTAGTGACACTTTCTATGATGAGTTTGCACATGAAGAATGTGATTGTGTCTATCATATAGATGCATATGAGGACCTTTTTTCTAGATCTACAACTCATAACCTCTCTTATGAGTAGTATGTTTCAGATTTTCATGTTGGAGCAACATGAGATAGTGTTGAGTGGGATACTCTTTGCAATAGTGAATGTGTCTTTGACACTCACTGTGATGAATTTGTTGCAAATGAAAGTTTTGATTCATATGAACCTGTACTTGAAGCTTCCCTTCGTGATAGCATATGGAGTGTTGATAATCTTGTCTTTGAACTTGAAATGGAAAACATTCTTTGTGTATGGGATGTTGACAATTCTTCTGAGTGTCATGATTTGAATGAAGGTGAAAATACTTTGGGCATTGATGAATCTGATTTTCAAAACCTTGAGGCATGTAACAATGTGTTTGGGCTATGTTGTTGGGATAAAGATAAACCTATCTGTGATGCAATTCGGTTGAAGAAGTAAATGTGTAAGCATTCTTTGCTCAATACACAGGAGGATTGCACATTGTTTTTTAGGCATGATATTTTTTCTGAGCATAATCATTATGAGGGGGTTAGTAAATGTGATAAGACCATGTTTTCATGTGGTCTTGATCATTATCCTCATACCTTGTCACTTGATACAAAATCAAAAAATGAAGAGAATGCCAGTAATATGGTTTATTTTATTTGGTTGCCATGTGACAACAAAGCCAAACAGAGAGCAAGTTTACACTTGTATGAAGGCAATTTGATATTTCTGTTTACAGAAATGCAGTCACCAGTGTTGTTATGGTGTGATGGAGGCAAGCATGGGTTGAGGGAGATCAACTATTTTAACAGATTGATGTTTGACAGAGGTAAGAATTGACTCCCCTTTTTTATTTGGTGGCCTGGAGTCACCAAGTGAAGTTGAAAAAGAGGTTGAATAAAGGAGCAGTTTGTGAGCACCCAATGGACTCAACACTTGGTCTACTCCCCAGAGATTTGGATTCTTGCTATGACCACAGGGGGCATACATCCCCAGTCGGAGCCACTGGTAGCACCTTCAAATTTTGCAAATTTGAAATGCCCATCTTGAAAATTTTGCCTTTGCACACTCAGAAGTGCCCCTAAGAAATATGCCCAAGTGACCTACTTTGGAGGGTCATAATTCAGAGCTAGTTGATTTTCAAGCCAAACCCCTTGATGGATATATTTAGTTGACATGTGGTAACATGCATGCCAATTTTTAGCTTCCCGTGATGAGTTTTGATAGTGTTTTGAAAACCAAAGCTGGAGGGTTTTGGCACTTTTCTGTTGTTTGCAAAATTTTTGCCTTGCGAAGTGGCCTCCTATTCAAGTTGATATTTCACAACTGGATGATTGTCAAGACAAAAGGTTGTTGATCTCCATTCTCTCTGCATTCATATGCTTCCCTGGTCCAGTTTTAGAGCCTCATAATTTGATTTGATATTTTTTCGAGATCAAAAGCAAATGCAGTTTGTTATGATTTTACACATGCATTTCTGACATGTTTCAAGGTGGTCAACTGTGACCCCTAATATCTCGTGAAGAATCATAATTGAAGGAAATACCTCTTGCACACATGCTCAGCATACCTAAATGATCTAATGTTTCCAGTGGCGGCTTCCCAGGATTTAATTTGATATTTTTTCAAGTGGTGACTTTATGAGCCCTGATTAGTGTTGAACAGGTGCAGTTGCAGAAATGTCTGACTGAGCAACTTTGTCGATTAATATCTTTCACCTTGGGATCTCTTTTGTCAAACTGTCTTTTGCACTCCATTCTTGGGTCAATTGTCTACTTTCCTGCTTAGTTTCAGGCTCCCAGAATAAGTTATGATGGGTTAGTTAATCATATTTTTATTGCGACAGGGCCAAAAATGGTGTTTTGGAAAGTGTCAAATTTTGAAATTGTAAGGACAACCCATTTCTTGTTTTGGATTGAAACATCTACATCTCCATTTTCATAAAAAAATGGAGGTCATTTGATACATTATTTTAATGTATTTGAGGTGTGGCGAACATGTCCCAAGACCCAGTTTACAAGGAGGTGCTTGAATTTTAAAGACTGGCCAAAATTTGAGGAAATGGGTTTTCTCTAAACAATTGATGATGCCCCTGCGCAAATTTTCATGGCTCCAGGTGTCTCGGTTTGCTCGTAGTGAATTTTCTCCAAATGGGCTACTGGCATAATTAGAAGTCACAATTTTTCTTCAAATGTTAATATTTAAAATATTTTGAATATTTTAAATATCGTGCAAATGAAAAGGGGCATTTAGGGCAAGCATAAAATGCATCTTCAAATTTTTTGGAGGACAAGCAAGTTTAATTCTTGCTTTTGATTGGCTCAAATACGACTAGCTTTCAAGTAGCACCCATCCCGTGGTTGTTTTGATTTTCCTTTTTCATTTTATTTCAACAATCAGCCATGGTAAATGCAAACTAAGAATCAACATTAATAAACTCCACCGCCCAAGTATGGATTTAGTGCGACTTCATAGATAGTTGGCACCTGCAACATGTGCATAAAATGGATTTGTTGAAGACTTCAGAAAGTTTTAGGCAAATGCAATTGGAAAGTGTAAGGCCGATTCCCACAACCTTTGTCATCCTCCTCCCCGCCCATGCGAGCAGAGGAAGTAACCATGGATTCACATCTTGAGAGGCGAGTAAACTAAAATGTAAAATGCTCCATGCTACAGTGGTGGCCATTGAATTTACTGAAGAGTAGTTCATGTGCCCACAGTGAAAAGGTATCAAAACTTGTTTGATGAATTTCTTGTGGCCATTGCAAAGGAAGCAGATGCAGAACACGTGAAGATGACTAGGGCAACAGAAAGATCAATGGGAGACAAAAAGAGAAGGCAAGTTGATTGACGGTTGACATCTCATTGCTCGCTACATTGTCATTGCTTGATGAGATCCCGTAGCAAAAAATGAATCCGCCATGAGCGATGTTTCTTTTTGTTTTATCACTCATCGCCAATTGATTTTTCCTTTTTCATTTTTCTCCTACGATGAGCGATGTGTTGCAGGAAACAGTGTGGTGGGCCCTAAGGAGTTTTCTAAAGGGAAAAACATTTAAAAATTAAACTGTGCCTCATAAAATGGTTGAATAATTTCATTTTTAAAGGTGGGAAAAGAAGGTAATTGGCCTGAGGTAAAGCATTCATGGGTTTTTACTGTTTAAGGGTAAGTTTTTTAAATTTAAATGTTGCCCGAGAGATTGTAGTGTTGAAGCCCTCAAATATTTAAAAATGATGTTTTTAAATATAAAGGAATTTTAAAGATGGGGAGATATCTTATTGAGTGAATAAAATATTTAGGGGGTGGGGTTTTTATTTTTCAAAGGAAAATCATTTTAATATGCAGTAAAAGAATTGGTGGAAAACAAATGGCCCAAGTGAATATTTTAAAAGCCTTCATAATTAAATGATGAATTTGTTGTTGGAGGCTTTTACTGTGAAGAGGGAAAAATTTTCAAATAGAAAATGAAGGTGAATATAGGCACGGGAAAATTCTAAAAGGGGAAATATTTTAATTGATTGATTGGGAAAAATTGATAAGGACATGGGTAAAATTTGAATGCTTTCATTCCAAAGTAAATACTTTGGAAATAAAGTGAGATATGTTTTCCTTTACTGGGTACTATGGAAATTAAATAAATCAAAGGCTCTATTATAACACTGGAGTATTATTGGTTGGGAGGTGCAAGTCAATTTTTCTACAGCAAATAAAGGAGAAATAAAAAGGGCTTTCATGGAGCAGATGTTTTTCTCAACTACAGGGGTAAAAGTGTTGTTGATTTTTCATGGAAGGTGAATTTTTTGTTGAAGAATCATGAGTGAAGGCCATATTCAGATGCAAAGTTGTTATTGCGAAGGAAGAGAGAAGAGAGAGGATTTTCAGTTTCTATTGTTGATGGACGAAGAAGGAAGTTGCCAAGTGTCTTTTGCAGATTAATTATGGGGCTTCTTTTGATTCTTCTTTCTCCTTTATCTTCTCATTGTAAGGGGTTCCATTTTTTGAAAATTCTGCAAGGCAGAAGCTCTAGGTAAATTGCAATGCTAGAGTGGATTTAACTGTTAGTCATTAATTTGAGATGTTGCTATGTTCTAAATTGAGCTTCATGAATATATTTTGATCTGTGACTATCTTCATGGTTGAGATGTAATACTCTTTTGAATTCAATAATCAAAGATTATCTGGGTTTTTTCATGCAAATTTGTTGCATTTGAGTTGCAATTGTTATTGTTTTCTATTCAGAGAATGATGTAATTGCTTTAATGAATGTCAGCTACATTTGTTATTGCCTATTGTTCAAAGAGTGGAGTAATTGCTTCAATAAATGTAACAGGAGTGTTATGTTTCCAGGTGGATATCTAAGAATGGTCATATGATAAAGCTTCAGTGGTCTTGTTATCATAATGTGATAACATTTTTCAAAGATCTTCAAAACATGTTCAACATTGTAGGATGAAATGTTGGTTATATGACTCCATAGCCCTTCTCTTGGCACTGGTCAATCCTTGTGCATCTTCTGTTTTCAGTTTAGTCCCAAATCTTTAAATCAATTCAAACCTTTCAATTTTGTTTTATGAGTTATAAATGTATCTACCACATTCTCCATGTTGATTAATGAAATTCACCCAATGTCTTAGCCAATGTTGAGTGATATTTTATGTTCCTCAACATAATCTTGTGATAGCATCATTCTTTAAGCAATATCTTGTGAAGTGTGTTTCTAAATCTTTGTGTTGCTAAAGGGTCACCCCCTAGGTCCTACAGAGCCTGAAGTGTAGGGGAAATGTGTTTCAGTCTTATTTCATGTTAGTTGGCCAAATCCTACACTAGGTCTGAACATGAAGTGGGGCTTACTTCTAGGATTTAGTGGATCTGTCAATTTGGAGAACCAATAGTTAGTATCCTTTGGATACCATAATCCATGATCTAAAGTGCCCTTCAAGTATTTGAATATCCTCTTCACTGCTACAACACGTGACTCTCTAGGATCTTTTTGAAATCTAGCCACAAGATAGACTGTATGCATGATATCTAGTCTAGTAGCAGTTAGATATAGCAGTCCTCCAATCATTGATTTGTACTTGCTCTGATCAACCTTGGGAGATTCATCACACTTTCTTAGCTTGCAACCAGTAACCATAGGGGTACATACTGATTTAGAATATTCCATTCCATACTTCAACATTTCTTTGACATACTTTGATTGTGAAATGAAAATACCTTTATCTATCTAATTGATTTATAGCCCAAGGAAGAAATTCATCTCCCCAAACATTGACATTTTAAATTCTTTCATCTCTTCTGCAAATTTCTTACACATAGCTTCATTTCCTCAAAAAATTATGTCATCAACATACACAACCATAATGAAGATTTGATTTTTTCAACTTTGAAGTAAAGATTGCTATTTGTGGTACCTTTATTGAATCCTTGATGTAATAAGTACATGTCTAACCTTACATACCAAGCTTTGGGAGCTTGTTTCAATCCATATAATGTTTTCTTTAATCTGTAGACCATATCCGATTTATCTGATAACTAAAATCCTTTTGGTTTCTCTATGTATACTTCTTCCAATTCTCCATTCAAGAAAGCAGACTTCACATCCATTTGATATACTTTTTTATACTTATATGTTACAAAAGCCAGAAACATCTTGATAGCTTCCATTCTTTCCATCGGAGCAAATATCTCCTCAAAGTCTATTCCTTCTACTTCTGAGTAGCCTTACACACAAGCCTTACCTTGTTTCTTACCACTTCTCCATTCTCATTCAGCTTGCTACGGAATACCCACTTAGTTCCAATCACATTCTTGTTTGTTGGTCTTGGGACAAGTTCTCAAATTTAGTTCTTCTCAATTTGCAATAGTTCTTCTTCCATATCCTTGATCCAATACTCATCCTTGCATGCTTCAATCATTGTTCTAGGTTCAAATTTAAAAAGTAAACATAGATTTACCTGTTCTTTAATAGATTTCCTTCTTGTCAGTACACATTTTCTCTTATCACCAATGATATGTTCTTTAGAATGATTCTTGTAGATATACTTAGGAGTTTTAAGAATTTTTTCTTGAGCTTCTTCCTCTTCAATTTGCACTTATTTTCCTTAGATTTTTCTTCTTCTCTCAAAAAGACTCACTTGATCCATATCCATCTATCACCACTGAATTCTTCTATAAGTTCTCATCAACCTTGACACTTGCACTCTCAACAATCTATCTTAGCCTCTTGTTGTAGCACTAGTATAATATCCAAGGAAGATATCTTCATCAGATCTTGCATCAAACTTTCCTAAGTTTTCCTCATCTCTTCTGATATAACATTTTCTTCCAAACACTCTCAAGTATTTGACACTAGGTATCCTTCCATACCATATCTCAAAGGGAGTATTTTTGTTGTTTGTTCTTGTTTACACTTTGTTATGTATGTAAATAGTAGTATGAATTGCTTCTCTCCAATAGACTTCTAGTAGATTTGTTTCTTTCATCATTGTCTTTACAGCTTCTTGAACAAACCTTTTCTTTCTTTCAGCCACTCCATTCTACTGAGAAGTCCTAGGGGCAGATAAATGCCTCTTTATTCCATGATTCTCACAAAAGATATTTAACTCATTGGAGGTGAACTCTCCACCTCTGTCAAACCTCAAGCATTTGATTTTCATCTTCATTTCATTCTCAACCATAACTTTGAATGTTTTAAACTTATCTAGAGCTTCTAATTTTTCTTTGAGAAAAGTAACAGGCATATCATTCTAGAATAATCATCAATCAATAGTATGAAATACCTATCACCTTAAAGACTTCTTACTCTGGTAGGACCACAAAGATATGTATGCACCAATTCCAATAGTCTAATAGAATATTTTTCTTTGACTTTGAAACTTCTTCTTGCTTGCTTTTCAACTTGATATTCCTTATAGATAGCATTGATAGGCTTTGTTATCTTTGGTGGATCTCTCACAGCTTGAACTGATCTTATTCTCACTAGGCTATCAAAATTGATTTGACACATTCTTATATGCCATATCCAACTCTCATTGATCTGAGTCATGAAAAAATAACCATCAACACCTTTGAGAACAATAGACATTTCCATTTGTCCTTCCAGTAGCAACCATAGTTCCTGAGCCTTTTCTACTCTCACAACTATCATCCTGAAACATAAGATTGTATCCTTTGCTACAAATTTGTCCAAAACTCGAGAGGCTATGTCTTAAGCCCTTACATTGAGAACATCATTACTATTATGATTTCCATCAAAACTTATTGAACATTTTCCACATATCTTAGCAGATGTATCATCACCAAACCTAACTAGTCCTCCATATTTTTCAAGGTTAACAAACTAATTCTTATCACTGGTCATATGATTAGAGCATCCACTGTCAATGATCTAGTAGTTCTTTTCCTTTCTAGCATAAAAATTAGACACCAAAGTGCCTTCAATATTAGCACTTGCTTTCAAAGCACTTTCCTTCAAACATCTCTTAGAGTTAGAAAAATTAGTTTCATCTTTTAAATCCATGAATAAGCATTCACCAAACTCATCATCCCCATACTCAGATTCATCATCAGATATATCGACATCTTCTCTAACATAATAATTTTTCTTGATCATCTTACCTTTGTTCTCCTTATTTTTTTCATTCAAAGCTTTGTTTGGACATCTTGAAGCATAATGACCTATCTTTCCACAACTAAAACGTTTGAAAGACATCTTACCTTTGTGCTTTCTAGTACCCTTTTTCATTCTTCTCACAAAGTTAGCTTCCACATCATCAAGATCCTCCTAATTTGATTCCACAGACTTCTATGATTTTCCTACCTTAAAAGTAGTCTCAACTTTTGCATTTCTTAGACCAAATTCTCTCATTTCAAAAGCAGTTAAGGAGCCATATAACTGATCTCTAGTATATTTGCTCAAATTTTGAGGTTCTTCAATAGTAGAAGTTTTATGACTATAAAATTTAGGAAAAGTTCTAAGTACCTTCTTTACCACTTCTTGTTCTTTAAGGTTTCCACCAAGACCTCTGATGGAACTGACAACTTCATCTACCTTCTGCATGTAGCTTGTAATGTTTTCATTTTTAGATATCTACAAGTTCTCAAATATGATCTTCAGGTTTTGCATCTTAGCTTGTTTGACCTTGTCATCTCCTTCATAAATGTTTTTTAACTTTACCTAAATTTCTCTAGCATTTTTCATATTCATAACTTTCACTAATTTGAAATTAGCAAGACTGCTTAAGAGAGCATACCTTGCTTTACCATTGTTTTCATAGGCCTTGATCTCATCATCAGTGCTCTGACCACTTGTAGGTATAGTATATCCAGTCTCGAAAAATTTCTATAGTTAAAATCTAAGAGAACCTAGAAAACCTTTCATCCTTGTCTTCTGGAATGCATAATCTAATCCATCAAATAGAGGAACATCTTTCTTGTGTGTCATCCTAGATTTACCTCAAGCGGTTAAGCTTTCTTCCAAGGAAGCTTGATCTGATATCAATTGTTGAATGCACAAGACAACTAAGAGGGGGGGTGAATCAGTTGTACCTCAAAACTTTAAAACCCTACAAACATTCATATCCACATTAATTCAATTAACCCTTAAACTATTAGAATGGTTTATCATCAAAGAAGATAAAAGAAATAGAACCAAAGCAACCCCATGCATAAGGAAACACTAGATTTACGTGGAAAATAATAGAAGGGAAAACCACAGTGAGGATTAGCTCACAATATAAAGTAATATCAACACCGATTACAAAGGGCTCACTGCCAAAGGGCTCATTGCCTAGAAGAAATAAAGGCTTGCTACTAGAAGAGGAAAGAAGATAGAGAATAATATTATAGTGAGAAATCCATCTCAATGAAATAGAAAAGACCACCATAGCATCACTAACACTTTTACAGTCTTACTTCAAAGATTGTAGACACCTTTTGCTCACTGCATCCAGTAGTCTAACACATGAAAGTTTGCACTGCACTGCACAAATTTGCACCTCACAACTCTGTAATTCACATCATTCGTATCACACACATCTATCTTTTCATTCCTCAACAATTCAACACGTTTATACCATCTTTAACCATGAAAACATTCTCCAAGGTTAGCTATGCACCTCAACCGTACAAATTCAAATTAGGTCGGCACCAAAACATTCCCGTGGTGGAAAGGAATGAAGGAAGACAATAACACACTTTAACTCAGACCTAAATCCATTCATACACACAATGCCACACTTCCACAAACACCAAAGCAACTCTACAATTAGTGTAAACACCCAAGGTCGGTTGAACCCGTGTAAACACTATTAAACAATTAAGTACAAGCTTCATTTCATCCAAGAAAAACTCAGAAAATAAATGTCACTTGAACATAATCTGGAATATTCCACAAACACCCTGAAATCCAACAAATTCCTTCGCAACAAGTTTCACCTGAAGAATATACACACCCAGTACACTCAGATAATTTTGTTATACACTGCAACTCAAGAAATTGTCTTCTGAAGCACCAAACCTCAAACAACTTCAACTGTAGAAATATACAAACACCATTAGCTTTCCAGATCCAAAAAACCTGAAACCACTTTGCGGAGAAATGTGGAGCAAAACCATCTCCCAGACAACTCTACAATACACAATTCACACATTGGTGAGCACAACTTCCTCTGCACATCAATCCATCACACCAAATTTTGGATGCAACACCTTTGAACACATTTGATTAACATATCGAAACTACACAAGCAAATCTTAAACATAGAATAAATGTGAAGCAAAACAAGAATGCTACTTTGCAACACAAAACACCACTGCAACACATTGTTTCCTCTTTTTATTCAAATTTTCTCAAAAGCACTTGGAAACCAAACACCAGAGACATATCCCCAACATCTTCAGCACTTCCTCATTTCCACCAAGCCAACTACAACGTATAAACTCAAGCATACATCCATAGACAAAAGTTTATCAAAGCAACACTAGAGGTTGACACCAGTAGCTTACTAATGACAATATAATGCACCTAATCAAAGCACCATCAGAGACAACATCAACTCAATACCAACTGCTCACACTTTTGTAACAATCTCATACTCATACAGTTGACACCAATCACAACACCAAAGCTTGTTGACATCAAGGACAACACCAACTGCACATACTTGCAACAATCTCCCCCTTTGTCTTGGATGCAGATTGGTGTCTTGGCTAAGCAAGAAGCAAGACTCAGTGACTTTATCTACTGCAGACGCAAAATACATTATAGTAGCATCTTGTTGTACACAAATGTTGTGGATGAGGTAAACCTTGAAGGATATCAGAGTGGTATATGATGAACCAATTTCTATCTTTTGTGACAATACAAGTGTTATTAACATTTCAAAGAATCCAGTGGTGCACTCGAAAACAAAACATATCTCAATCTGATATCAATTTTTGAGTGAGAAGGTTGCAGAGAATGAAGTGAAACTTGAGTATGTGCCTACAAATGATCAGGTTGTTGATATATTCACTAAGGCTTTTTTTAAGGATACTCTTGAGTATCTTCGGGAGAAGTTAGGGGTTATTACCCCTCCTCCTTTGAACTAGATGCATAAAGCATGTATCAGTCCAATGGATTTCAAGAATTCATTATTTGTTCTGGACTGATGTTGGAGGCTACCTCTCAAGGGGAGTAGGTAGTGGTTTTGTGGTTAGGGGGAGTGAGTATTGGTGCAGATTTGAGTTGTCCCTTGTTAGGTGTGTTAAAGGATATTTGCAGTGGTTGTTGATTGATGTAGGCTTTTGTGTGCTCCTAAGGGGGAGTAAGCGGAGAAAGTATGTATGTTTGATGTCAAAGGGAGAAAGAGATGCAAATGTGATGCCATTTTCCATTGATGTCAAAGGGGGAAAAGATAAAGTAATGTGAAAAAGGATTAGTTGAGAAAGGGGGAAAGAATAATGTAGTTGAGGGAGAGAAAGAAAAAGAAAAAGAAAAAGAAAAAAGAGTTGGTATGGAGCAACATGTTGGTGATCAGAGTTGTTTGTTGTTGATGGTTTTTCACATCATGTGTTTCCATCAATGACAACGGGGGAGATTGTTGCAAGTATGAGTAGTTGGTGTTGTTATTGATGTCAACAAGCTTATGTTTGTGTTGTCATTAATGTCAACTGGTAATGGTTGAGAAGTTGTGATGATGCTTTGATTAGTTGCATTATGTTGTCATTAGTAAGTGCTACTGGTGTCAACCTCTAATTTTGCTTTGATGAGCTTTTATTTTTGGATGTTGATGAGGAAGTATTGTAGATGATGAGTATGTGTCTCTAGTGCTTGGTTTCCAAGTGCTTTTGAGAAAATTTGAATAAAAGAGGAAATAGTGTGTTGCAGAGGTGTTTTGGTTTTGCTCTGCATTGCTTCTATGTTGAAGATTTGCTTGTGTGGTTCAAATATGTTAGTTAGAGGTGTTTAGAGGCTCTATATCTAGATTTTCTTAGTTTGGATCGTTGTGCAGAGAAATTTGTGTTCACCAGTGTGTGAATTGTACTGTAGTGGTGTTTGAGAGAAATGGTTTTTCTCCCCATTTCTCCGCAGTTTGATATTTGGTCTTGTGATTTTGGAAGTGTGTTGATAATGATCATATCTACCTTTAGTCAAATTTGTTCATGGTTTGGTGCTTTAGAAGTTGATTTCTTGAGTTACAGTGTGAAATTTTATTTGAGTGTAGTAGGTTTGTACATTATTCAGGTGAAAGTTGTTGGGAAGGAATTTGTTAGATTTCAAGGTGTTTGTGGAATATTCTAGATTGTGTTCAAGTGATGGTTGATGTCTGTGAGTCATCTTTGGATCAAAAGAAGCATGTACTTAAATGTTAATAGTGTTTATACAAGTTCGACTAACCTTGGATGTTTACATTAATTACAAATTTGCTCCGATGATTGTGGAAGCGTGGCATGGTGTGTATAAATGTATTTAGGTTCGAGTTAAGGTGTGATGTCATTCGCTTCCATTCTTTTCCACTGCGAGAATGTTTTGGTGCCAACCTAATTTCAATGTGCATGGTTGAGGTGCATAGTCAACCTTGGAGAATGTTTTTAAGGTTGAAGAAGGTATAGATAAGTGTTGTGTTGATAGAGGTTGTTTGAAATGTGTGTGATGCAAATTGCAAAGTTGTGAAGAGAAAATTTGTGAAGTGCAACTTGCGAGCTTAATGAGTTAAACCACTGGAAGTAATGAGTAGAAGGTGTCTACAATCTTTAGAAAGGATGTGAATGTGTTGGTGATGTTGTGGTGGATTTTTCTGTTGCATTGAGATGGATTTCGCACTATAACATCCTTATTTTTTGTAATTTGGCAATGAGCCCTTCTTTCTTTTGGGCAGTGAGCCCTCCAACAGTGAGCCTATTGTATTTGGTGTTGCAATTATTTTATATTGTGAGCTAATCGTCATTGTGGTTTTTCCACATAAATTTGATGTTCTACTATGCATGGTGTTGATGTGTTTAAGTTTTTGTTATTTGCTTTCATACTATATCATTCTAATAGATTAAGGGTTAATTAAGTTGATGTGAATCTGAGTGTTTAAAAGAGTTTTGAAGTTTTAATGTACAACTGATTCACCCTCTCCCCCCACTGGCCTCCCCCCTACACCACCCTGCCCCCCCCACGCCTTGCTCTGTCACCCCTCAATTGTCTTGTGTGCATTCAACAAATTCCCCCTTGAGAGGATATGCAAGTTTGGGAGAGCATGTACTCCAAAAATGATGAAAAGATGCTAAGTAGATGAGTATAAAAGAGACTAAAGGATAGGTGATTAAAGGATGAGGAGATAATGGAATAAGGATGAAGGGGTTGGAGGGGTTTGGTGGATTTTCTTATGTTACATTTGCTTGAACACTCTTTATTTGATATTTCACTAAACATTATGCACCAAAGTATAAAAGACCAAAGTGACAATGTGTCTTGCACATAGAAATAATAAGTAACAAAAAACTCTATTTCATATAGCACCATGATATGAAAAAAACATGATATTGTTGTGGTAGGTAGGCTACAAGGACCAATAGAGATGTAATAAAAATATAATGCACACAAACAAAAAGAAAACATGCACAAAATGATACAAAGACAAACATTATGTCACCCTAGTTTAGCTGAAAAGAAAAGATGGTGTGATTGATGATAGAGAATTTTGTTGATATAGGAATAATATATCCCAAAACAACACAAGGATTGGGAATGATATATCCTAATGATGATGACGGATTGTGATCAAGGATTACATTGAGGATGGAAACAAGACCAATGTATGTGATCGAATGACTTACTTATATTGCTTAGCAAGGATTGCATACATAAATATTAGAATGTGATTTTGGATTACTATGAGCATTTGGATTTATGGGATGAATTGCATCAAATTGCATAGAGGTATCCTTTAGCTTGGTACCAATGACAAGGAAAAAGTTGAAATTCAAGGGACAAGGGAGAATAAGATAAAGGGAGATAAAGGGGTTGTCAATAGTGTTGAAATGGATGGGGGATAGATGATGGGAGGATGGAGGTATACGAATGTGATCTACAAGGACTAGATCATTGAGAAACAATGTGCCCTAGACTCTAGATACAGTGTCGATAACAAGGCACTAAGATTCTCGTGGTTTAGCTAGAGACGAGTGAGTTATAAAAATAGGGAATGAGAGGATCTTTGGATAGAGGATAGTGGATATATAGCATTTGGATGGGTGATTTTGAGGAAGTGTGAATATAGTGAGTATTAATATTATGGACATATAACTAATAGGATTGGAGATGATGGAAGATAGAGGAATGCCCATTATGGAAAAATCTACCAAATTTGTGGGAAACTACGGAAGGGTTTAGGTAGTTGGGGGTAGCTTAATGGTTGAGAGTAATAAAATATTTATGGGTCGGTGGGTTTTTAGGGGCGAAGGGGATGTCGAGAAAATAAGGTTTGCATTGTCCAAAGCATGCTTGGATAGGATGCCTCTATCATGGGATCTGCCATTAAAGTAACGACATAGGATTCAAATTTCAGACGGCGCGCTCAATTCTTGGGAAGTGGGTAAGTGCCAATTTGCAACATTGTCAAAGAGCACCAGAGTGCCACACCTTCGGCAAATCCTTATAGCTGAGTAGATAAGAACATTTTAGGTATAACCAGGGCTTAAGATTTTCAGTGACAAGAAGATTCAGAATTAAAAAAAAATTAGAAGTATCATGCAGTAGACAAAAGACGATGAAACAAAAGTAGTTCAATTAGCCCTAATTCATTAAAGGGTCACAAGCTTAGAACTGTGGGCTACACTTATTTGATAGAAATTCATCAACTGGAATTAGATCGCTAAACCCAAACCTTTAAACAATAACACAAGGTGGTCGTATGATATAGAAGCAAAATATTTGCTTAGAACTGTACGTACCCTTTTTGATAGAAACTTATCATCTGGATTAGACGGTTAAACACAAACATTTAAACAATATCACAAGGCAGTCTATGTTATACAAGCAAAATACGGGCCCTTCTTGAATTGTGTGATGTTGGAGCAAAAGGATTTTGCCTATTTCAGAATGATGCAAAAGCCAATTAGTTTTCTGCTGAGTACATTATCCAATGATCAATTCTAGTTGAAAAGCACAGGTATCGAGGATTGAATGATTTACCAAGTTACCAACTATCAGGGTTTCCAAATGATGGCCGCGTGTTTCTTCTTCTTTACTCAACAGCAAGGATTTTACATAGAGGGATGTGTGTGATTAGTTTTGAACCTTTGATCTGTTAGGAATAGTAAGGCCTTGATTTGGACCCCACTTTCAAGATCTTATAAATTAGAATTGGAGTTTAATAAATTTCATGGAAGCAAATGTATAAATGTAGAGCAGATGCCATAAACACTAGCACAGCATTTATAACGCAGATATGTTGTGAAGGGATTTGATAGTAATTTTGTGTTACCATTTGGCCAAATGATTTTTTGGAAAGCTGTGAAGTTTTATAATGGAGCCCTGCTATTGATGTATGCAAAAGTTCAAGAAGACTCACTACTCAAAAATCAATTATCAGATGCAGGCAAGATTTGGCATGAGCAGAAGTGCCAAATTAATTTTAGAAGAAAGTTCTATGGTTCTGTGGTTTTCACTAGACAATGGATTTTATTCTAATTGATACTTTCGGTGCTGGTAAGACTACTTCCCTCTCCTTATAGCGGTCCTCGTATCCAAGCAATTTGCAAGTACTCAAAAGGGTTCCATATCTGTTTGCTACATTCAACATTCAACATGGTCATTCCATGAATATATTGCCCATGAGGTCGATTTTTTTAATTTTAAAATATGCTTTGCCTACATATTCCAGGCTATATGAAAGCCTATGAATCATAGCAGATTACTACTGAAACTTGTCAATATATTCTATCTATTATCAATTAAAGTCTACATTACTTTTAATCTCTTAATACAATCGCTTTCAGATGCCCCTCTAGTTAATCAACTTAAACTATTTCTTGCTCCACTGAAAACTGTTTTTAGTTTATAGAATAGAGTTTTGCACTTGTACTTTCACACAAAGCCTCCGCACAACTCCAATCACCAGACTATGAGCTGATCTCAAGCACACACAAATTCAGTGTTCTCGCCTAAATGCTACTCAACACAAAATTGTCCTAGTTTCTAGTACCTTCGAATAAAATTTTCTATGGTCAGTCCCTGTTGGTCATGGCAGCAACCTCTTGGTATGTTCTTCATGCAGTTTCTCTGTGTTCAATGTTACATCAAGCATTTCTTGTCAGCTTGTGTGATCTTACCAGCATTTAAAGTTGAAACAAATCTAAGATTTTTTTTAAAGCATGCTCCTTTCATTGAAATTTATACTTTCATATTTGATCCACACAATTTTCTTCTTTTTCTATTAATTGCTGAAAAAAAATCGGAGACAGACATGTTAGAATCATCTGAGATCACTTTTAATTAGCCTTACATGATCAGCTCTGCTTGTTACACTTGTTATAGCTTTCCCCACAAAAGACGTGATGCACCTTATGGAATACAGATTACAAACAAGCATGCTTTGCTTTCATTTGATTTCTTACCTTTAAGATAAATGGATAGAGTGGTATGACTAGTGGCGTTGCAGAACTTTGGAAAACCAGTACGCAGACATCTTTGGATATCTTTTAAGATTTTTGAAATCTACATAAACCAATCCAAACCTTGATGTGTACCCAGATCTCCACTCAAAATTATCCAGCAAGGACCACGCAAAGTATCCTACAACATTTGCACCATCGTTTATTGCATCTACTAAGTTTTTAATGTAGCTTTTATAGTAGTTGATTCTTGTTGTATCATTCAGCCCAGCAGGCAGGGTCATGTTTCCCGGATCATCCATTCCTGCCCACACAAAACACCATTTCAAACAAATGAAATTAATCTTACATGGGATCAGTAATTGAAGTAATTTGGTGTGTGCTATGATTAAAACTCAGAATTTTCAACAAAGAGTCCCTAGTTAGATAGTCATAGTAGTTGATGCTATGTAAGATGTCTACATGCTTACCGTTTTCAGATAGAATCATTGTTGGGTTTCCATAGTGCTCTTTTATGTATGTTACGGCTTTGTACAAACCCCACGGCACAATGTATAGCCAGTTTGAATTTGCCTGCAAACTCATTAGTTGTTATTTATGTCAAGGACCGGTCCAAAGCAGAGGACATTATACTAACCCACAAGTAGAGTGTTTTACATTTATAAATAGAAACTTGGGCCCAAAGACAGCCTACAGAATGATCATCAAAGGCCCTAACTGAGAGAAGCCAAATGAGGTACAGTTGAAAGAAACATGAACTCAAACTTCTAAGAAATTAGTTTGGACTTAACGTCACTTAAGTCAATTCAACAACAGAGTTCCAAGATTTTTTACTTGAAAGATCGAAATTTAGTTATCAGACGAAATGAGAATTGAATTCTTGAATGCACATAAGAAACAATCTAGATCACAAACAAGACTGGGAAATAGCATTTTGGGTTATGCATTTCTTATTGCTGCTGATATTCTAAGCAGTTCAACAAGTATTGAAAAGTTTGATGTGGTAATGACTGACTCAGGCAGAGAGAAAAATTATTACATAACAGCTGAGTTCAAGCCTTACAAATTCTTGTATCATTTATTCAATAGAAAAGTACTTTCAAAAAAGCAGTAAAATGCAATTTGGGATTGAACAATGGTGTTTATGAATGAAAAAGGAATGAATTTTACCCTTGGGCCAATTGGCACACCATTGCGTGCATCTGCCATATTTTAGATTCACTGATTAGTTAGATCTTAAAGTAAACTCAAATGCAAGAAATGAAGGTTTTAATACCAAATAATGTGCAAATAAATGTCTGAAAATGCAATGTGAGAAAAACGTTGTAGGAAAATTTCAAAATGGAAAGAACCTCACATGCAAAACCTGTATTCCAGTCCATTTGGTAGTCTGTTACATTTTGCTTGGGTTGTTTTGGATCATACATGTAATAAGTTGTATACTGATTAACGCCTAAGATGTCAATCGAGCCTTTAACAATTTTGGATTGCTCTTCTGAAAATTCAGGCAGCCTTGTTCCAACAATTTCCACCATAGAATCAGGGTATTTCCCATATATAATAGGATGAAGGAACCTGACAAGCACAAAAGCATATATGTTTTTCTTACTAATTATGGAAATACTAGATGCAAGCAAAAATCATCAGCGACTCAAGAAGCCTGAGAAGCCCAAGCTTCAAACATTCTGCAACCATCCGCAGTCCTTCACTGTTTTGATCCTTAAATGTGTTTGCATTTGATGATTCTAAAGCCTATAATGTTGGGTTATTGAAGCCAAAACAAACCCAAGCCAGTTCAGAATCATGGTTGAAGCCTACAGTCTGTAGCAACTTGATAACTCCATACTCATAGAGGAATCAGTGTATTTAAGTTTTACCCTAAATCCATTTTACAAGTAAATTAGAATAAACATATTTCTTATGCAAGTGACAACATATCTAAAGGAAGGAAAATTTACACATACCATCCAAGTTGGAAATCCCTTGATCTCTGAGCAGCTGCCATGTCCTCATCAGAATTTGTAAGGGGCTCAAACCACACAAAGTCCAGAAGGATACCGATTTTTCCCTTCTGCTTTGCCTATGACCAGAGAAGAGTTCAGTTTTAGAGACCATTTCATGCATAACATTGTTAACCAATGTCACTGATCGCACCTGATACTTTTCTCTATAAATCTTTACGGCAGCAGCATGTGAAAGCAGCAAATTGTGTGCAACAATGTACGGTTCTGTTGCAGAGTTTCCAGCAGTACAGTTTCCAAATGGAGCTGAGCATCTTGCAGGAGCAAATATGCCATTATCATAACCAAGAGCAGCAACAACCCGTGGCTCATTGAATGTCATCCAATATTTCACCCTGTCACCAAAAGTTTTGAAGCAGAATTCTGCAAAGTTTGCATATTCTTCTCTATACAGAAAAGAAAAGCAACTGTCATCTTAGCTAGAAAACTTGGAATTTGAGATAGACATTTTCGAAAAGAAAGTTGAATAATCTATCATGTAGAATCAGCTGATGGATCTCAAAAACACACGAGTTGCAAGCAAACTTACACAATTTTGGAGTTTAACCAACCCTCAAAGGCTTGTTCAAGCCCAAGCGGCAAATCATAATGATAAAGATTTGCATAGGGCACGATACCTGATTGAAGTGAAAAAATACAGAAAATTAAGTCATACTGCCAATTGCAGCGTGATATCAATTAATGACCTAATTAGGAGAACAACCAACAAAAGCCATGAAATGTTTTGGATTGCAGACTAGTGGAACAAACAATAAACATAAAAAAACTTTTGGAAGTACAAGACAACCATTACGAAACAAACCAAAACTACAAGGATATACTATTGTAGACATAAGACTGTAGAAACAAATTCAGTGATCCAAGAAAACAGGGTTATAATCACAAAAACCCTTTGTAGGCCACAGAGGACATACATACAAAAAAATTCATGCCATTTTTTCTTGGTAAAAGTCATATATTAAAATAGCCCATAACAACAAGAGCAATTGTAGATCATAAAAAGGAGATATTTTTAAGCATTTCTTATTCATCACAACAATATTATACACAGCAAAACCAGAAGAAAAATGGAAAGCTCCAACCACAGAACATCAAATGGTGTTCTCAGATAGTTTCTTGCCGACGATGGTGTTTCCCTGTATCTTTCAAATTACAAATACAAAGACGCCATTAATCACAAGAACCATGGAGGGCAACAGACTGCCAATATGTTAGAAAACATAAAGCATTGTATGCAAGCACTAATGTGTGTATGTGTGCGTGCATGTGTATATACATAAGAGAGCACAAGAAGCTCAAAAAAACTGAGTTTTGGAAATAATCCAATGACCGTTACAACTATATACTATAAGAGTTACCTCTTTCAAGCAGATAGTTTATGAGATTATTGTAATACTGGACACCTTTGTCGTTCACTGGACCAGTTCCATCTGTATCATGAAAAGATAGAAAGTGGGAAGCAAATGCAGAGGTCAAAAAAAATTGAATCCCAAAAGGTTATATTTTTACGATTCAATTAAATATGGTTGTGCCACATTTCTAGAAGAATGCAATCCTTGTTCTATGCTATAGAGTCATTTAGCATGTGCTCTCTAGGTTCTCCAAACTTTCAAAACCTCAGCCATATGGTCCACTTATAACAGTAAAAGACCTTTAAGTACGCTTACTTGGAAAAATTCTCGACCATGATATAGAGAAACGGTATGCATCCATATTCATCTTTACCATCAGTTCTACATCTTCCTGCAGACCAGTTAAAATTTATGAACTTTAGAATTGAGCCTCATTTCAGAAACAACGGATCAATAACAATTGGCAGGGTACAATCATTTGACTAAGTATAATGGTTAGTACATAAACATCATAAATATACCTTGTATCGATGGTACTCATCCACCGCAACATCTGCAGTAGCATTGTTAGCTATGTTCCCTGTAAAAAGGCAAGAAATGCACACCAAATCATAAGCAAAAAGCAGTGTCCAAAGGGTTATTGCATAGTGATCAAGAGGCATTGAATATGTTGACTCTCAAAGTTGTAGGTTCCCAAATCCCTAAAGAGAAATTATAACTAAGCCCCAAGGGATTCCAATTCAAGAAGAGTGACTTGTTATTTATGAGTCGGCAACAACAGTGGACCAATGCTTATGAGTGAGTAAACTAACCTTCATCTTTAGGCATCTGTTAAGCCAAGGAGGATGTTCCTTGAAGTTTTCCTTTCAGGAAAATTAAACAGAAATGATAAAACGAGGTATCTTGAGGCAAGCTATACCCACTCCACACAAGGACTCCAACTGACTATCACTAAGTAACTATGTGCCAGTTTGCCACTACCAAGACTTCAAACCTCTATTGAGCAGATATACAACCATGTAAGAGACCTAAGGTATATTCTTCTCAACCCCTAAAGATGTTCAACCTTATACTTCAACTTCATACATGGATGCAAAAAAACAACAATGTATATCTCATTCAGGATGATGCTTGGGAAGCCTCTAAGAGATTTTATTGCTAATGCAATGAGATTATGCAGTACGAAAATAACTACTAACACTAAGTCTAAGAAATTAATGTTTACTCTCCTATCCGGTAAAATGAATACTTGAAATACTGAACAGGATTAATAATGCATACTAGATAAAGGAGTATTGAAATAGATGTGAGATGGACAGCCAAGGATCAAAGTTGATCCAACTAGATCATACTACTTTCCTTGACGATACAAAATCTATTTAAAGGATCCAACAGTTGTCAAGAAGAACACAGCAGTCAACTAACTCTTATAACCACCCAAAGCTAACTAACAATTAATACATAGTCGGATAAACCATATTATCAAAACATAACAATAGGCATTGTACACTAACTCCATCACCCCCCTCCAAAAGAAAAAGTCATTGTCTAAACAACAAGGAAAGCAAGTAAGCATCAAGTAACATTAGAAAAGATTTTCGAGACTAATGACGATATTGTAGACAAAGACATTGAGGCTGCGAAGCTTCGCTAACTTTAACTTCTACTGATGGTTGCAAACCTTCCTTCGCTCCCTCCTTTTCAACTTCTACCTATATATCTGTACTGTGGTACCCAAAAGAGGAAAAAACATGATTTTTAAGAGGGAGAAAGAAAAATAGTCAATTTGATTTGGATTTCCATTGTACTCTTCCTGATTTAATTTACCGAGTTTCTGCCAACCTGCCAGATCCTTCGGACTGTTAAAATTATGATTGAAATGAGGTACATTGCAGTATACAACCAAATTCAACCCCTCTCCAATGGGTTGATGAGATTCAGGAGTATTGAAAATGAATTATACTCAAACGTACAGCACAAATTGGACCCCACTCCACGGGGTGAACGAGATTGCAGAGTATTGAAAAAGGGTAAAGTCGAAGAATGCAATCCAACTAAACCTCTCAAAATGCTCAAAATAACCAGACAAAAGAAACAATCAGCAAGAAAGAGGAAAAACAAAAACTTTTGGAGTAGAGCATACCAGGTTTACGTACAAAAGCATCCCAAATGCTGGGCCCACGTCCCTCAGAGTTAGCAGCCCCTTCAACTTGGTAAGCAGAGGAAGCGGTTCCGAAAACAAAACCCTCAGGAAAGCTACCTCTGCTCAATCCCCCAGTATCAATCCCTTCACCTGCTTCCCAAGCCAAGGGCTCTACAATGCAAAAACCCACACATACCAAAAAAAAAACTATCATATTTTCCACCCCCATCTTACATCGCCTGCTTATCACTCACAGAGCTCTACTAACACTGCAAACTTCACTTGCAACAAAAAAACAGTTACACAGTACATACATAGCCCGGCAACATTAACTAAAATCTGGAGTCACATGAAAAATCTGACCAGACGGAATTTATGTTTCATTTTTGTTGTTATCGATAAAGTCAAATATTAGCCGTGTGGATGTTGGTTTTCTTAGGCTGCGAATTTTTCGAGCTTTGTACCATCGATTATGCATTTTTTAAGAAAATTATTATTCATTTAAATAAAACAATTGTAAAGGAAAATAAATTGTTTTTTCTTAAATTATATTAAGAGACCAAAATTAAATGGCATTGCATGTCTTAAAAAATTCATAATACAATAATTTTAGAGGATCATAAAAATTTAGATATGTAAATAATAAAAATAATAATAGAAATAAAGGAGTCGAGAAATCTATAAAGTCTAGAGTTAAAAGAAGTTTTTTTTTTAGGATCATGTTTCTTGTAGGGTATTAATTCAAATAAAGTTTTTTCATTATATTAAAAATATAGAAAACATTTATTATAAATATTATTGTATAGATTATGGAAATATCATATTTTTAATAGGAAAAATAATTATACTAGAAAGTAATAGAATGATTAAACATAAGAGACTTAATAATCTAGCCAAAAACAACATTTCCACCAAAATTACTCATCAAGGGAAGCCTTGAAGTCATCATGTAGAAGATTCTCTAAATATTTTTTTCAGTCCTAATAGAGAGGGCATTCTTGATTATCTCCAATTTCTAGCTTGATATTTTTCCTAGAAGAAAACTTTACCAAAATGTCAACAACCATATTTCCTTCTAATATGGATCCAAGAGACAAGTTCAAAATCATAGATGATTTTGATGTTGATATATTTCTTCCATTCACTCAACTGCCATTGTTGGAAGTAATAGGAAACCCACTTATTCAAGTGATCAACTAAAATCTAAGAATTAAACTTGAGGATAATGGAAGTGAGATGCCTTTTATGAGCTTCAATCAAGGCTTGATGAATAGACATAACTTTAACATAATGAACCCAACCCTAAACTCCCCATAAATAAGAACATAACTAAGCAATTATGACCCTAACAAACACCACCCATACCAATGGCTCCAAGGTTTTCTTGAAGAACCATCCACATTGACATTAGCCAAGCCTAAAGAAGGTTGTTTCCAATGGATAGGAATCAATCTTTTTGGAGGATGAAATGATTTGACATGGCAAGGAGGAGGATCCATAGGGATGTATAGTCTATTAAGGACTCTGAATTCTATCCAAGACTCAACTTGGCCATGTTGAAACCAAGATTTAGACATGTTTGTTTCCTTGATATTTTTGGCAATAATTTTTCCCAACATCTAACAACCGCGTCTCCCAATTTTATTGAAGAACCTTTGGTTATGTTCTATCCAAATATTTTACCAAAATAATCTAAGGACCAATAGTATTTGGCATAATAATTTTTCAACTTTGATGGGATAGTGGTATGATTTAGAAGAAATGTCAACCAAAGCATGTTCCTTTCACAAAATTCATATCAAATTTTGCCAAGACTGAAAGAGAAAAGTTGCAAAAGGGTAGGTCAATGTGAGATGATTAATCAACTTCCTCACCATTAAAATAGAGCATGCATTTGCTAGGACTAGGAATACCCATTATTTCAAGATTGTCCTAGTGGAGAAAAGTATCTAAGATTGATACTCATAAGAAAGTGTTAACTTTTTGTCATCTTTTTGGTGGTCGAACCTTGTTCTAGAAAAAAAAAATAGCTATCAAAATCTTGTCTTTTTTCACAAAATAATATTAAGCACCATTTAAACCCCAACCAAGGATGTTTGGGTGCCTATCTAAATAAATATTTTGAGAAGATAGGATGAAATCCAACCTATTAATCTAAATAGGAAATTTTTTGTTAGGCCGCTAAACTTGGGACTTCCATTTCCAAAGCTTTAAATCACCTTTTATGAAATAACATTAAAAACTAGAAATGTTAGTCCATCCAATTTCCATATATTTATATTTTAAAATGTAGAGATCTAAAAAATTATCATTTAGAGATTTTTTTTGAACCCAAGCATTATCTGAGTAAAGAGTTTTGTTTTCCTTACCCACAATCCAAAAAATACCATCTTTGATTAGGTTACTTCCCAATTAAATGGTATTCCATATGTGGGATTTCATGCCTACAGTAGGTAGCATGGGAATAAAGGAATAATTAGCAATATTTAAATATTTAAACTTAAGTATATTTCCCCAAAGGGTATTATCCTTCATTTACCAACACTGCTATAGTTTGGTACCTACACCCTCAGTATTCAGGATAGATGATCTCATGCCTAATCTACCTCTTTCTCTTGGTTGATTTTTTTTCCCATTTAACCAGATGTCATTTTCTTTTTCTAAAGTTTCCTTCTTAGAGAAACTTCTCATATTTCAATTAAGCTTGAGAAGGAAGCCTTTTATGATATTAAAGGCCATAAACCTATACAAAAGGAGATCCTATAAGATAGCTTTAAGGAGAATCATGTGGTCAACTAAGGAGAGAAATCTACAAGTATAGTGGTTTATATGCTACTCCACAAAGTCAAGCATGACATTCCAATCAATATTCCTCATAGGAGTATGAGAAGTATTGATACCCATATAATTGAAAGGAAGGGTAGCTATAGGGAAGCAAATAATTCCAACAAGAATCTTTGAGGTACGTTGGTCTATGTGAAAGAACACATATATTTTTGTTCATTCAAAAGTTGACCAAACGCACTAACATAAATGTCAAGATCATTTCTAATGGAAGTCACCTCAAACAAATCAGTTTCCCCAATGAGGCAAGTTTCATCATCAAATTGAAGGTGAGAAAGAGCTTTCAAACTCTAAGCCAAATGGAAACCAAATAGGAAACTATATATCCTAAGACGATTTTAAAAATAAGCAAGGTCTTTTACCAAAAATGAGAAAGAGGTAAGAAGTGAATGGAAGCAAGGTATACAAAAATGCTTCCTACACCAATCTAGTGAGGAGAGAGTGTAATTTTTTTACCTTAAGTAATCACACTACATAAGATGATTAATGATTCAAAATTATAGAGAATACAAAAACAAATTACCTACAACTATATGCAAAACACATAACACAAAGATGTACATGGGGAAAACCCTTTTAGGAGAAAAATCCCAAACTTCAAAAGCATAACTCAATGTATTAACTCTAAATAGTGTGGTTAAAATATAATCTCAAAGCCAAGCTCTTTCAGGAGTCACAAGTATTGATTCAATTATAGAATAAATCTGGTAGCATAATAGTACCCATAAATAATTCACTATGCAACTCCAAAATATAAAACCTCAATTTATAGGAGTTTACACTACATAAAATAGATGCTTCCAAAATGGTATGCCTAGAAATACCACATGTCATCATCCTCTTCATTGCATACATGCAATATTGAAGATGAACATGCAAGGAACCTTCCTTATCCTACACATGCAAACTAAAACCTACCTCATGCAACATTGCACATGCAAGGTGTCCACTTAACATGAAAGGCACTTGTATGCATGCAAATTGAAACATTACATGTAATGCACCTACATGCACAATTCCACCTATCATAGCAATTTCCCAAATTGACTCTGTGTGAAGGGGAAAATCATAGATGCAAACAAGATTGATGTACTTGAAATCAAAATCTAAGCTAAGATCAAGAACACTAATCTAGATTTAATCCTACACTTACGAAATGAACAATTAAGATTACTAAATTCAAGAACATGTGAATGCAATACATAAACAAATGAATTTAATAACGAAATCTTTACCCATCTTGTATCGGAGTGTGTTCACCTGATGTTGGATTGCTCATATCACTACGAAGTCTCCATAGTCCATGTGCAAAGCTTGAAGAATGATGTTGATGTTGGTTGATCAAAGAAATGTTGAAGCTCTAATGGTGGTTTTGAATGTTGGCAGTACTTCGTTTTGCAAATGATGTTGACTCTTTGATCCTTTTTTGTGAGGAAAGAGGTTTGTTATATAGAAAATGAGATTTGAAATGAATGATCAAGATTAAACAATGTTGAGTCAAGATCAACGATCGAAAGGTGTTGAGAGGATTTAGACATGAGTAGATTTTGTAAAGTAGATTGTACAATTTGTGTGATTGAGGAATAGATTGGTTAGTTAGGATTTAGATTGATCAGTCGGGATTTAGATTGATCAGTCAGCAAATTAGATGGCTCAGTCAACAAATAGATTGATCAGTTAACAAATTAGATGGCTTAGCCAGTAATCATAATTTGCTCAATCAGAAAGTGGGTGAGGAAAATTAATTAATTCCTCTTTGGAGTTGAATGTGCAAATAAAGTTGCATTAGTTTGGTTTGATTTTTGATAAATGTTTTAAATAGTTAGATTTAATTATTCAAATTTTGGAGGGAAAGTGTCATAATTAAATTATTATGATTTAATAATTCAATTGACTTAGGGGAATAAGGTGATTTAGCGACATAATTAAATATTTGGTGTTATTTAACAAATCAAGTTGAAATAAAGTGAGATTAGGACTTCATTAAATAAATGTAATTTATTTAATTGGTCGAAATGATAGAAATGTGAATTAATTAAATAATGTCATTTTATTTAATTAATAGCAGAAATAAGGTTTGCAGGACTTTATTAAATAAATAAAATTTATTTAATTTGTCAAGAATTATGAAACAGTGAATTAATTAAATAATGTATTATTCAATTACTAGGGGAAATTAGGATTTTGGATGCTATTTGATGTTGTTTGATATTGTTTGATAGGTGTTAGGTCAATTTTACATGTCTACATTTTTCCCCTCTTTGAGACAAAGTATCGGTTGCTTTGTTTCAAAGATTCTATTTTTAAGATCAAGTTTTTGAAAAAAAATTATGCTCCACTATGCTCTAGCGTTCAGCGGAATGATGGTAGGACTCTGTGATGCCCCTTCGAGAGGTTGGCCAAAGGTTTCAATTTCAAGGTCAAGTTCATGACACTATTCTATTTCAGTTCAAATGTGTTTAGGATGAAAAATTAGGTCTATACGTCCCTCATTGCTTGTTCTGATGTTCCCTGGAAGTCCTAATTTGAATGTAGGAAGGTTCCCTAAGTAAAAATTAGGGTTCCCTAGGTGAAATTAGGGTTTTTTGAGAGTTAATATAGGTAATTAGTGTTCTAATTGCCACATTTGTGGTTTGATCCTATAGCTAATTCTTGTCTCTGGATTTCCCATTCTTTCAGTTGTTGACGAGCAATGTCGAGGATTTAGGGAGCCCCACATCATTCAGACCTAGTTCAAGAGTTTGGACAGCCCCCACAGGAAATGGTGGCCCGGTTGTACCTTATTGCTTCTCATTTTCATCTTGTCATTTTCTCATATTGCATGTGTACAAAGTTCCTATAGTTAATAGTGAAGTTTTTATGATTTCAGAGCATCTGCATCATTTTTCTTGCATTTTCTAGGTCAAGAAGCTCACACTTGACATAAACCCTTACCCTTGCTCAAGATCCTTGCATTTTCTCTAAACCGTTGCATTTGCAAGTAGCAATTGCTCTAAACCCTCACCCTTGCTCTAAATCCTTGCATATTTTTGTCGTTTAGACTATTTACTTACATCTACTTTAGATCCTCACACTTGCTTTAGATCCTTGCATTTGATTTTCTTGCCCTTGATTTAAAACCTCACCCTTGACATAAAACCTCGCTTCTAACTTAAACCCTTGCATCTAAAAGTAGCACTTTCTCTAAACCCTTGTACTTGCTCTAGATCTTTGCATTTGACTTAAATCCTTGCATTTGCAAGTAGCATTTGCTCTAAACCTTTGCACTTGCTCTAAATCTTTACATTTGACTTAAAACCTTGCATTTGCAAGTAGCATTTGCTCTAATCCTTTACACTTGCTCTGAATCTGTGCATTTGACTTAAACCCTTGCATTTGCAAGTAGCATTTGCTCTGATCCTTTGCATTTGCTCTGAATCTTTGCATTTGCTAAATCTTGCTAGCATTTGCTTGTTTGTCATCCTAAGTCTTGTTCTCCATCGCTTTTGTGTTTCTTTTTATCATTTTACATGTTTAAAGTGAAACCCTAACATCGTAGGTTAAAATGATTGTAGGTCATCCTTAAACCATTGTAGCCAAGAGAGAGGCGACCATGGGATTCATTTGATCCAATTACTAGTTTCGATGTTCTGGAGCAAGACTTTCTAGATGTGGTTGGAATACATCATATTTGTTACGTGCCTCCATCCAAACTCATACAACAGTGATGACCACACTTGTTGAGTAGTGGTATTCAGAGATGTCCTCGTTTCATCTACCCACCAGAGAGGCTACTATTACACTTGAGGATGTGTGGAGGATTCTGTGCATTCCTATCAATGGTGAGATCGTGACATATCATGTTCGATGGGGTACTCATGCTATGCGGTGTGTTTTGGGTGTTAGACATTTGGAGGTGTGATAGTCAAAGATTGACTTGTCTAAGTTCATTAGTAGTGCAGAATCGGTTTCTCTTGTCCTTTGTGGATTGGTTTCAAGACTAGTTGTTCCCAATAGGAGAGATCATTAGTTCCCTATTGGATGGGGTATTTGCATTGAGGGCATGCTTGAGCATGGGATCAGATATGCATGGGGTCCATGTCTTCTCACCCACCTCTATAGAAATATGCACAAGGTTGTATATCAAGGTGGGAAATCTATTTCCATAGGTTTTTCTCTTTTGCATATTTGGGTTTGGGAGCATATTGCAGTTGCTTGACCTAATGGGATACAAGATCATACTCCCGATGACCCATACTCATATTTTTATGGAGATTTCTTACACTACACCCTACATGGAGATCTTCCATACCGGCGTTGTGTTTTCGATGATATGCTAGGTTTCATTTGGAGACCTTATATGGACTATGAGGCATGGCCAGAGGATCTAGAGCATCTTGTTTACTTTTGATAGACCAGATGGTTGATTTGTCGTTCTCCCTCTCTACTTGAGTGTTACTTACTGAATAGAGTTTTTCATCAGTTTGGAGAGAGACAAGGACGGTTCCTTAATACTTATGAGGCTCGTTTTGGTTAGACCACTAGGGAGGTCCATGTATGGGGTCACCAAGCAGACAGAGATGTTGTTACTGAGTTTAGAGAACTCACCCCAGTTGGTTGGGTTGGTTGGTTGGTTTAGCAGATTGAGTACTACTCCTGATTATGATCAGTGATATGATGTAGACCATTAAGATTCACAGATCTTGGGGGTGACCCTGCTTTAGGTAGTGCAGGTATTATAGGTCGGTGTGAGGAGAGACAGTGCATTGAGGTTCTTATAGAGCAGCTAAATAGAGCTCATCGTGATAGGGAACAAGGTGGTCAAGATGAGCATATGCCTCAGGCCCAAGGTCATGGATAGGTTCTACGTCCCCCTCCACCACCTAGGGATGGAGGTATATAGTTAGCTCAGATGGCGACAGGTCATGGAGGCTCAAGTTGCTACTTTGACCATAGAGAGGGATAGTTTGAGGGTTGAATGAGATAATGAGAGTGAGTGACAATATGTTGTAGAGGCTTAGGTACATTTTCTTACAGTGGAGATAGATGCTCTCATGGTAGAGCGTGATATTTTTAGAGCAAAGCGGGATCGGCTATTACAGATGTCCACATATTATTAGACCTTATATGATGCTACTGTTCCTAGAGCTGCTTGGCATCCACAGTTCGGAGAGCCTAGTGTTATAGGTGATGGTAGTGGTGGTGAGGCAAGTGATCACTCTATTAGATAACTAGATTTATATGGTGGTCTACAGCCTAGTCTATAGGGTTATGTCCTTCCTATTGGGCATTTTTTCTTGTTTCACTGATGATGATGTGCTATGACATTCTCCCTTTTTTAATGATGATGCATGTGAGATATCCCTTCTTAGATTCAACTCATTTTATGCTTATGGATGATTATGGATGACTATGCATGATGGTGTGTGTTTATATATGTTTTTGCACCTTCCAGATGTATGTATATGATATGGATGGATGAATCATACTTTCTTTCATATGATGTTTTGTTATGGATGATTGATATATCATTTTGATATATGATGTTTTATGATGGATGACATATGATGGATGTATGCCCCAGACATGATACATGATGTTTTTATTGGTTTATTATCATCATGATATGTATTGATGACATTATGGATGCAGGATGGATATGGTTCTAATGATATTGCTATGCAGGATGGATTTTAGTTAGAAAAAATATTTTGATGATGGATATAAATTTGATGTTGTTAGTAGTTGATGATGTTTCTTTCTCTTTGCTTGGAGGCTTCACAGTTTTGAACAATCCTGTTTGATGTAGAAAATAGATACGATGCACCAGGGCATTAATGACCAAAGTGACTTTATATCCATTGCATGGACTTTGACTCTATAAACAAAGAGTATGTTTACTCATACCAAACATACAAAAACTTTGTTTAAAGTATATAGTCAGGTTGTGTTAAAAACTTTTCAGACTAGTCACATAGAGAGGTATAGAACACCTCACATGCAACTACTTCACGAATTGTTTCTATAGACATCCAAATTTGGACACTTAATTTATCCAAATTTACCACTTTTCATCTAAACATCCTCTTATCCGAGTTAATTAAGTAATATTACTATTATTTAATTAATATCCTTAATTCTGCCAAATCCCTAAGGTATTTCCTCCTTAATCCTCTTTTCATCAAATAAATTAAATAAATATTACATTTATTTAATTCCTCACATGTCATTTTCATCTAATCCTAATCCATCTCCTAATTTCTTCATTAAGGATGTACACATGCCTAATCCTTGATTAGGATGTGTCACATCCTCTAAATTTTACAAGTTAGCTTCTAATCCTTATCAACCCCTAATTATCCTCTAATTACTAATTAGTTAAACCTAATTAGTACCTTGGTCAACTCTCCTCATCCCCCAAGGAATTTTTAATTCCTTTTTATTCACCCTAGGCTCTTCTCTTCCCCATGTGAATTTTTAATTCACATTTTATTCCTCCTAGAATCCCCTTTTCCCATGCATCTTCTAGAATCTTTGACTTGTCACATCAAGTCACATATGACAAACTCCCACCTTTTTGGAGACCCTTTCTTATCCACTAGATTCTCCCAAGCATGTGAATTTTAATTCACATTTATTCCTCCAAGGAATCTTCTCATCTCCCAATGTACTTTCAAGGTACATGTCCTTCCTCCACATCATGTACTCTCCTTCCACTTCACATTCCACATGTCAAAATGTGAGGGCTTGTGAGTTCTCAACTCACCTTAGCCCTTCATCTTGACCTTGTTGGATAAATCTCAACCATTGAATTCTCTAGAGAATTCAAGTTTCTCTATAAATACCCCATCCTCTAAGGCATTTCCAACACTTAGCCATTTTGCAACTAAATGCTGCCATTTTGTGCACTCATCTAGCCATCAATTTCATCCATTTGCATTTACATCCAAGCATATAGTTAAGCCTTTCATTTATCCATATCAAGAGCCATCAAGAACATACAAATCAAATCAAAAATCAAGGGCCAACGAAGGAGTTTCAGCTACAAAAGGGAGGTATATCTATTTAGCATCATTTTACACTTTTCCTCTTTGCATTTACAAATTTCTTAGGCTAATCTTGAGGTGTTTCTTTATGTTTTTCCATTGCATTTTAGTTGCTTAGAATAGGTTGAACATTTGGATATCATAGTTTCAACACAACTTTCATACAATCAATAAAGAAATTATTCGCCATGGTATTATTACAAAAATATCTTACAAACAACAAATCGAAATGACACTCAATTGCCCCCATTCCCTCTTCTCTAAATCCTTTTAGACATCCTCGAGAGATCCTAAGAATGAGTCAATAAAATAAATCATAAAGATAAGACTATAAAAAAGACAAAAAAAAAAGTTGCAATATCACTTGTCATATTTGTTTGGGGTGGGGCTATTATCTGGTGTTGATCATGTCTATCGTAGGAATGGATATGTTAAGGCATATCTCAGGATGTTATTGGGACTTGTCAAAAAGATAGGTAGTTGATACTTTGGGTTTTTGTCTATTTTGTGATCAAATCTTTGCGATTTTTTTCTTGAAAGTTCTAGCTTTCGATGTTTGCTTTGTTTGTTTGTTTGTTTTGTCAAAGGGTGAGTGTGAGAATCTGTTTATTATGGGTGAAAAGTTTATTGTGGATTGTGATGATGGGGTAGGTCTTTTTGATTTTATGAGTTTTATGATGTTGTTTTTGTTGTTTTCAAGGGACCAACCTAAGGTCTCAGGGGCTCATCAAAGATAAGCCTTGCCTACATTGTACATGCAAAGGATTGTAGTTTGCTTGGTTTTTTTTTAATGTGTTTGACCTTTTCTATTTTGTGAATGTTTTTGGATTTTGTATTTTTTGACTGTTTTTGGATTTTGAATTTTCTAACTAAGTTGAAATAAAGCATGATAGAAACCTAAGGGGACTGACCTATGGTCTCGAGGGCTGTCAAGCCTTTCCTACATTGTACATGCAAAGACCACGTAGTTAGACCGTTTGACTCAAAGCATAAACTACTTTTGGGATAAACAACATTGATAACTAGGATTAATATTCCATTTATGTGTCTAGAGTATATGTTGTAGGTAATCTACTTGAACTAGTTTTTGGGTTCAAGCAAATGTTGATATCTTAGACTGTTTAAGTGAAGGAATAACCCCACGATGTTGTTTTGTTTTTTATGTTTTCAAAATGTTTTTGATTTTTGTTGTTTTTCAGACCATGATAGGACGCTCAAAGATCTAATCCATGACCAGCTTGGGGAAGTTTCCCCCAATTGGGGACAAGACTACTTTCCTTAATTAGTAACAAGCCATGGTTGGATACATGTTTTATTGTGAAAATGGATGAGTGGATGTTGTGGATAGTACTGATAGATAATTATGTGAGTCTTATTCAAACATAGCACTTGTTTTCCTAGTTTTTGCTATGGTACCAATTCTAGAAACACCACAAAGTGGTTTTCACTTAAAGAACATTTTATTTCTCTTTACTATTTTTCTTGCTTTTTGATTTTTTTGTATTTTTTCTATCTTTTTTCTATTTTTTTGGATTTTTACCCTTTTGCGTGGGATGTAAGATGTTGACAACTTTGATTGATATTTCACTTAATTTTTCTAAAGGATATGTTGTGGAAAAGCTTACTGGAACTAGTTGTGGGGTTCAAGCAACTATTGATATCTTATAATTTTTGAGTGAAGGAATAATCCACATTGTTGTTATCTTTAAAGGTTGCCTTGGTAGTGCATTGGTGGTACACCTTGTTGTTGGGACAAACTATTTTGAAGGTTATCCTGGTAGTGAATTGGTGGGATACCTTGTTGGTGGGACGAACTGTTTTGAAGGTTACCCTGATAGTGCTAAGATATTGAAAACTTGGATTAATATTTCACTTTATTTTTCTAGAGGATATGTTGCAGAAAAGCTTACTTGAACTAGCCATAAGGTTCAAGTAATTGTTGATATCTTCAAATTTTTGAGTGAAGGAAAAATCCATGTTGTTGGTATCCAGTGATAACTTTAAGAAACCTCCCTTAAAAAAAGATATAAAATCCTAGCAAATCTTTCATTTTTTAAGGAAAAAATATTAATTTCTATTGGCGAATCTTTTCGTTTTTTTGAAAAAAAATATTAATTTTATTGACGATTTTTTTTACATCATTAAAATTTTGTAGAAATTTTTGGTGAATCTTGAAAATAATAGGAAAATGCATTAATTATGATGGAAAATCTATCCAACTAACAATAATTCTCATGGAAAAGTAGGGGCCCGAGGGTGGAAATTATCTATGGGTTGAAGGGGTAGACTATAATATTTACTTTCCACCATTGTTTTAAAATATAATATAATGGCCCTCATTGTATTATGCAAGGTAAAATATACCCATGATCCATAATTCTCATGGCGCTCAAAATTTCTTTTAGATCATTTATCTAACAACCCTTGTACTTTGTAAGGTAAAATTTACCCATAATCTATAATGCTCATGAGACTCAAAATTGTGGGCCCCATGAGCATTATAGATCATGGGTACATTTTACCTTGTGGAATACAACAAGGGGCAATAGATTATATTATAAATCAATGGTTGAAACTAAAGATTAGAAATATGGTCCTTAAACAACTAATAATTATGAGATACTATTGGTGAACTAATATAGATTTCTACAATAATTTACAAAATTTAGGTGAATTTGATCTAATCATGTATCGAATATTGTGGCGAATTTTTGAGTTAAATTATTTAATAAAATAAATTATTTGGCAATTTAAATAAGACTATAATAATTTTTTTTTTAAATGTGGCGATTCAAGTCATGTTGTAGCTTGAACTATTAACCAATTTTGGATTCCAAAATTTCAACTATTAGCCAATTGGTGAATATTAGCCACTAAAAAAATCACTATTGGTATCTTTGAAGGTTACCTTGGTAGTGTGTTGGTAGTACACCTTGTTGTCAACACAAACTGTTTCAAATGTTACCCTGGTAGTGCGTTGGTGGTATACCTTGTTGTTGGGACAAAATATTTTGAAGGTTACCCTGGTAGTACATTGGCGGTACACCTTGTTGTTGGAAAAATTGTTTTGAGGGTTACCAGGTGGTAATGCATTGGCGGTACACCTTGTTGTTGGGACGATGCCTAGATCTCAACATGAGCTAAAAGACATAGATCAAGATTTATTCAGAAGCAAGATGTAAGTACTTTCCCCCCAGTTTCTAGCAATGTAGGTGATGGATTAGCTTGTGATAGGATAACATGTTTGGATAGAGTATGCCCCTTTGGACAATGCCTGGGTCAGATAATGTTGGATAGAATAGGATCAATGATAGTGACCCATGTCAAGATGTTTTCCATAAGCAAGTGTAAAGTGTACACTGGAAACATTTATCAAGATCAAGATGTGGTGGATTTGAATAAAAATGTATTGGATTTATTATGGATAGGTTGAGATGCTTCCACCTGAAATGGTGCACGTAGATGCTCAATTCTACACATGACGCCTATTTTCTAGGTTTTCACTATGGTACTTGTCCAAAGTGCCACCATAGTGGTTTTCACTGAAGGACGGTTTTTCTCTTGACTATTTTCTTGAATTTTTTATTTTTTTATTGATTTTTTATGTCACACAAGATGCCTGTTTACCAAGTTTTCATCAGGGTGACAACTTTTCTACTCATGTTGAACCACTTGGTGGTGCTAATGTAAATTCTGTCAATGTTGATATGGTTGTTGTTGTTGTTGTTATCATGATGTGCCAATGATATCCTGCTTGGAGGAGTTTTTTTGCTAGGATACGAGCGCTTAAATGTAACCCCTGATAATTATTATCTTCCTTGTTGATGCTAGAGTTAACTTTACCTTGAGGCACACATTGTGATAGAGTGCCCTTAGAATCCTTATGATAAAGAGTTGTTGCCAACACATGGTCAATGTGAGATTTGCATATCATGGATGGAAAAATGTGTTGAGGGATATGATATTTAGATAGATTGGTTGACAGTTTGGAACCTTTGACTCTCTAAACTTGGGATGATGAGCAATGATGGGTGGATATGGAGATTCGATTGGGACTTTTTTGATGGATGAACTTCAATTTTTGATTTTTCCCCATAGTTTCTTTGACTAATGGAGTTTGATAGGGATTTTTTTCTTGCTTTTTCTTTTGTATCCATCTAAATCTTTCTTGTCCATTTTGTTTTGTTGATTCTTTTGCTTCAATGACTTGTTTTTTTCTTGGGTATATCTTTTTCTCTTATTTTTGGGCCCAATGAGAGGGTGGAAAAATATGTGGCTGATGATTCATGATATGGCTAGTTGTAGCGTTGGTAGCAATTTCATCATAAGGACTCTTCGTGCTCTCTATGTTGATGCTTGCATTAGATAAAGTTACCCCAGTATTATAGAGGTATCACTGATATGTTTAGATCCCTTAATTGTTGAATAACCAAGACCTTAATGCTTAGGATTGCCAATAATCTACACTGGTTCTAGGATACCTTGTTTATGTAGGCCTAATCCTCTATCTTGATAATGAATTTGTTGAAAATTTTATTTGGAGTAGGATATAATTTACCTTGGAAACAAGGTGCTAATCCTTCTCGACTTTGTTGTGGATCTTCAAATGTGATAGCTTCTTTACTAGTAGGATCCTTCATATGTGGGATAACTTCTTGATTGATATCTTCAACTTGATCTTGTGAAATATCATATTTTGATGGCCCTTCAAAATATATTGGTGCTTCTTTAACTGTTGTATACCCAATGCTTTGCTTCTTAAGATTATCAATTATCTTTGTTGATTTTAAGATATTATGCTCCATATTTTCATACTTGATGTCTTCAATCTGCCTAGAGGATGTTTCTAATCTTAATGCTTCTTCTTGATCAATTTCTAATATGTCTCTAGATTTTGCTATAGCTTGATTATGTGTATAGATGTGAAGAGTAGGTGACTCTTGTTCCTTGGTAATGATATCAAGAGTATGAGACTCTTGTCTTTGATGAAGATCATCTACATGTTCATTAGGAGTAAGCATCTCATGGATAGATGTATGTGCGCTTGGCATATGGATTTGTTCTTCTTTTGGAAAGCCTTGGATGTCTTGGAAGATATCTACCAAGTCATTGTAATATTTTGATGGTAAGGATTCTTGATCTTGATTTTGTGTGGTATTATCTTTGACATGCTTTGGATCACATTCTTGACATGGATTAATTTCAAAGGGATTTCTTGTAAAGGGTCCTTGGATTTCCTCAAAATGTGGGCATATGGGTGATAGCTCTTGGCTTAGATTTTTGCATTGGGTATAAGTGTGGGATTAAGAATCTCTTGATCATCAATATGTACTATCATGAGATTGGATGATGTTAATACATTTTGGACTGGATCATTGCTAGACTTGGGTGATTGATTTTGATCATGCTTGGGAATAACTTCTTGATTTATGTCATCTTTTTCATTGGATGATGTGGAGACATTGTTAATGTGATCAGTGATAGATAGCTCTTGATCGTTGTTTTCAACTTTTGAGTTTGAGATACTGTCAATATTGTCATTGGTAGATGGTCATTGAATGTTAATAGTTATTTCTCCTTGATCAATAAGGTCTTGGATGAGATGTTTGAGTGTAGCACATCTATTCATTGGGTGACCCTTGATTTTGTGGAACTCACATTGTTCATACTTGTTATACCAAGGAAGTTTAAAGTTTGGTTCACCATAAGTTGGACTATCATTGGTTTTGATAAGTTCCTATTGTACTAGTTCATGCATGATTACCTCTAAAGTCTCTCCCAAAGGGGTGAATTTCCTTCTTGTTTGGTAATCTTTCCTCTGTGGCTTTTCTTGATTGTTTTGCTCTTGATTTTGCAGAACTCCTTGATACTTTGTTTGAGGTACCTTTTGATATTGCACTTGAGGTACACCTTGGTGTTGTGAAACTTCTTGCTACTGCAGATATTGGAAGTGTTGTTGATGTGGATATTGAGGTGTTTGTGGAATAATGTCCATTGGTTGTGGATATGTAATGTTCCAACCTCGAATAAGTCATTGATGATATGCCATATTTTGATCTCGTTTATTTTCCTCAATCTTTTCATAAATTTTATTCAAGGAAATTTGATGTTCTGGACTTATTCCTTGATGGTGATTTTGAAATCCCTGATGTTGTTTCCCTACTTGATGTTGTGACCCTTGATAAGAGTGATTTGGGTAATAGATCGACATGTTTTGGGGATGTTATGGTGCTCAATATCCTATCATAAGGTCACTCGGTTTATATTTCTAAGAGGATCATACCTATTGCCATGCAAGAGGTGGTAACACGGCTCTTCTGGCTGCTAGGCCTACTTTCTCCTCTTCTTTATCTAAGATGTTCATTGCATTTCTCCACTGGTTGGGTGTTTCTTTTGTCTCAAAGTTAAAGCTCCTTAAACTGCTAATGATATCTAGTTGTGCTCCTTCAATCAGTTCGAAGTGTGGTTGTATGATTGTTGTTGTAAGGTTCAATTGTTGAACCGAAGTAGTCAGATGCCAAATGGTCATAAGGTGAGTGGTGTTTTGAGATGGTTGTTATGAAGCTCAAGACCCTAAGGTTTGAGTGATGTTTTGGAATGGTGCTAATTTTCAAAAATCAAAATTCTAAAGGACTAGGGTCAATATTTCACTTCCTTGTCTAGAGGATATGTTGCGGAAAAAGCTTACTTGAACTATCTTCTATCCCAAGTAACTGTTGATATCATAGATGCCTAAGTGAAGGAATGATCCCAGTGGTTTGTTTGATTTTGATTTCTAACAAGTAGGATGGAAATAATGGATGAGGGACTATATGACTTATCTCATTTTTAAATTGTTTCGTTAGAACAAGGATCCTAAAAATAACTTCAGTTTGTTTTTCCCAATTGTCAGCAAGGTAAAGCAATATCACTGGTCTCTAAGCAAACACATAGAATTGTGAGCAATAGTAGCCAAATTTATCAAGTGCGGCCAAAAATGTGTCAAGTGCTCGGGTTTTGGAGAAGCAAGTGTGAGTTGGAAGAGCAAGTGCAAACTCTGTGTGTTTTTGTCAAATTCAATGACTGCTCAGGAAAAAGTGAGTTTCTGGGGAAAATGCAAGCATATTGGTGGCAAGTGCGCTGGTTTCTCAGAAGAAAATGCAAGGAAATAAAAGCAAGTGTGTGGGTCTCATAGCAAGTGCTCAATTTTTGTCAGATGTAATTGATTTTCATCAGTGATGTTTCTGGGATAGCGAGCAAATACAATGATCTTTTAGCAACTGCTCCAAAAAATGTGACAACTGCACTAGAATTTTGTGCAAAGGCGGTCTCAATGTGTTTTGTTTCCATTTTGAACAATATTTCTCTACATTTTTGCAAGTTTAAAGTTGGTTTTTCCTCAATTTCTTTGTGCTTGTAGCATGGCAAGTGATACAACACTTGGATTGACTCAAAAAGCATGGACTTACAATGTGATCTTCATGTCTATAGCTTAAGTTGTGAAATCACAACACCCAATCCATAGTTCCCAAATGTTTACTTTGATCCAATGCAGCCTGGAATTGAAGCCTGAATATTCAGAAACCTTTAAGGAAAATCCTTTCAAGGAGCGCACACATAGGGCTTCTTTCACGAGCATACACTAAGTCAAAGGGTTTGTGATTCAACCATCTTGTTCAGTGTTTGTTTAGATGTGTTCTTTTTAAATCAAGCACAAAATTTGATGTCGAGATTGTTTTGAATGTATTTGGAAATTTTAACATAAATAAGCATTTACAACCCCATTGGATAGAAACCATTCTTTTAGGTAGGCCTACCTCATGCCCCAAAGGGATGATTTTACATGTGACTTATGGCGTGGGCCTGAAGTCGGACTTGGAAAGTAACTTCTTGGAAGTAAATTTTGATGCACCACTTTCAAAGAATATTTTTGGATCAAGGGGTAGCTTCTAAAAAAATTTGGCTCTTAGTAATGTTTTGGGGATATTATTTTCAAGCCCCTATACATACGATGTTTTTCTCAATTAAGAGACCTCCCAAACTTTGCAGGTTTTTATGCATCACGAGGATACTGAGGGAGAATACATCAGTATAGGCCAGAAGCACCTGATGGGATGATGAAATTTCCTCACACCCACAAATTATTTATATAGCGGTCCAAAATGAAAGTACTGCTTGGGTCGCCTATGAGTTCTCCAATGTAGGATGTTTCTCAATAGGCAGGCCCTTTATTTAGGTATGCTTGAAAATAAAGGTGTGAAGCTCAAGATTTTTTCTCACCCAAGATCGCAAATAGGTGTTAGGGGAGAAGAAAACCATCTAGCTTGCTAATCACTAAATTCACAACATACACTTCATAGCAGTTTGATTCTTTTTAAGCACCTCAAGCAATGTTATCCCCAAAAATATGTGAATAAAGCATAACAACTTGTTCTTTTTAATTGCACCAATATGAAGTATTTTGGATATTATTCAATTTAAGATAGCAATGGTGCAAGATAGAAAGAATAACTTGTTAATTTTTAAACCCAAATCTGAGTGTTTCTAAGAAATCAATCCTGGTCTTTAACTTGGTCAACACAAGTAGAAACAAGTGTGCATCAAAAAAAAGAAATCATTTTACGTTTGTTCTTTTAATGCACCAAAATCAAAGTTCCTAATTATGAAAACTTGGGTCAAGAATTCATTTTTAGAGCACCTTAATTGAAATGTTTGTTCTTTTCATGCACCAAATGACAATTCCTAACTTAGAAAAACTTGAAATGGTTCATTTTTAAGAGCACCAAAATGAAAGATTCATTTGTGTTGTTCTTTTTAAAGCACCAAATAAAGGTTCCTATTTTAAGAAAGTTTAAAATGGTTCAATTTTTAATAACACCAAAACAAAGTGTGCATTTGTCTTGTTCTTTTTAAAGCACCAAATAACGATTCCTACTTTAAGAAAGCTTGAAATAGTTTGTTTTAAGAGCACTAAAAACAAAGTTTGTTTGTTCTTTTTATGCACCAAAATAAATATTCCTAACTTAAAAAACATTTTGTAAATTTGGAGTGCTTTAGCCATTCATCTTCCCAATAGAAAACAAGTTAGTGTTTCTTAAATCCTGCATACAAACATGTTAGTACCTGTCACACATTCACAAATAGGAATACATTAGCAAATAATCAGTTACAAATTTGCAGATCTCATGCACAAGTCTGTCAGAGAAAATGCTCAGAAACCAAAGTCAAGTGTGCCCCCTATCAGAGAGAAAATGGGTAGGTTTAGAGCAAGTGTGCCCCTATCAACTATTAAATGCTCAAAAATTTTACAAGTGCACAGTTCTTAGTGTCAGATGTGTGGGTTTTAGAGTGAAGTGCTCAGTTTTCTTGATAGGAAATTGTGAATTTTTTTGGGAAAGTGCATGAAAACTTCTTCAAATGCAATTCCAAAACCTACAACTTTAAAAATGGCTCATACAAATGTTAGTGTAGGAGACCATGGTCCCATCGGGTGTGCTAGAATGTGTGAGGGGGGAAATCATAGATGTAAACAAGATTAATGTACTTGAAATCAGAATCTAAGCTAAGATCAAGAACACTAATCTAGATTTAATTCTACACTTACGAAATGAATAATTAAAATTACTAAATTCAAGAACATGTTAATGCAATACATAAACAAATGAATTCAACAACAAAAGTGTTACCCATATCGTATTGGAGTGTGTTTTCCTAATGTTGGATTGCTCATATCACTGTGAAGTCTCCATAGTTCATGTGCAAAGCTTGAAGAACGATGTTGATGTTGGTTGATCGAAAAAATGTTGAAGCTCTAATGGTGGTTGTGAATGTAGGCAGTAATTTGTTGTGCAAATGGTGTTGACTCTTCAATCCTTTTTTGTGAGGAAAGAGGCTTGTTATATAGAAAATGAGATTTGAAATGAACGACCAAGATTAAACAATATTGAGTCAAGATCGACAATCGAAAGGTGTTGAGAGGATTTAGACATGAGTAGATTGTGCAAAGTAGATTGCACAATTTGTGTGATTGAGGAATAGATTGGTTAGTCAGGATTTAGATTGATCAGTCAATAAATTAGATGGCTCAACCAACAAATAGATTGATCAGTCAGCAAATTAGATTGATCAATTAGCAAATTAGATGGCTTAGTCAACAATCATAATTTGCTCAATCAGAAAGTGGGTGAGGGAAATTAATTAATTAATTCCTCTTTGGAGTTGAACATGCAAATCAAGTTTGACTTTTGCAAACAAAGTTGCATTAGTTTGATTTGGTTTTTGATAATTTTTTTGAATAGTTTGATTTAATTATTCAAATTTTGGAGGGAAAGTGCCATAATTAAATTATTATGATTTAATAATTCAATTAACTTAGGGGGATAAGGTGATTTAGCGATGTAATCAAATATTTGGTGTTATTTAACTAATCAGGACGAAATAAAGTGAGATTATGACTTCATTAAATAAATGTAATTTATTTAATTGGTTGAAATGATAGAAATGTGAATTAATTAAATAATGTCATTTTATTCAATTAATAGCAAAAATAGGGTTTTCAGGACTTTATTAAATAAATAAAATTTATTTAATTTGTCAAGAATGATGAAATAGTGAATTAATTAAATAATGTTGTGTTATTAAATTAATAGGGGAAATTAGGGTTTTGGGTGCTATTTGATGTTGTTCAATGTTGTTTGATAGGTGTTAGGTCAATTTTACATGTCTACAGACTCCTCTATCATAGTTCCTATCATATTTAATTGATAACTTAGCATGAGTTAATTTTCATAAATGAAGATTTTAATTGCTAGGGATCATTTGGACCATAGACTTTGAACACCATCTAAACTTGTATGTGCTAATAGGCTTAGTCAATACATCTATAATACTCATCAAATTTTTAACTTTCTCTTACTTCACCTTTCCATTCTCAACCATGTTACAAATAGAATGGTACTGAATATCAATGTGCTTTGTCCTTGAATTGAAGATTAGATTATTCACCAAACATTTAACACTTTGACTATCACAACTAATAGTAATCATCCATGCATCAATCCCAATATTTGAACACAAATTCTTAATCCAAATGGCTTTCTTACAAGCATGAGTAGATGTAATGTAATATGCTTTTGTTTTGGATAGTGACTATAAATTGTCGCTTACACATCTAACTAATAGTACCACCAAATATTGTGAACACATATCCATTGGTGGATGTTCTACTGTCAATATCACATGCCCAATCTGAGTCCACATATCCATGAATACTAACTGAATTCAAATGTCTTGTAGTATAACCATGAAAACATAGGGAATACTCAGAAGTACCTCACAAATATTTGAACACCCTCTTTATTACTTCCTAATGTACCTATTTAGAATCAACCATAAATCGACTAAGGACTCCTACTACTTAAATAATGTCTGATATTGTACAAACCATGACAAAAATCAAACTACCAACAACATGTGTATAAGGTACTCTAGTCATGTTCTCCATCTTAGTAGGAGATTTTGGGCAATCCTCCATATGTAACTTTTCCCCCTACCAAAAAGGAACAACCAAGGATCTACAAGTTACCATGTTGAGTCTCTCCAACATCAAGTTCATATACTTCCTCTAGCCCAATCAAATCTTTCTTCTAGATTTGTCTCTTTTGATATCCATCCCCAAGATGTACCTAGTTTCACCTAGATCTCTAACAACTAAGACTTCAAATCAGAAATCAAACTCTTACCAATCCAACCATCTCCATTCAATCCATCCAATGCAATTAATCTAATCTTACAATCTAGTGCATCATCCATAAGCAATCCATGATCTTAATCTAAATAAGAAATAAATTGATCCACTATTAAATTATCATCATAGGGATGTATCCTTCCCAATCCACATGTTGTTATTATTGTTAACAACACAATACTTGGGGTACACATTGGTCTCATCGCTAACTTTTCTATCCTCATTATCATCATCAATCAATTTTCAACTTGACTTGGAGCATAGTTATTGTTTGCTTTTGGTTTGTTATGAATGCTTTCTTGTTGCTTGTGTTCAATTATCATTGATTGCATTTATCATGGTATTTGCACTCTATTGCCATGGGGGCATCATGGTCTTCCATATCATGGTGTTATAAGGCATATGTTTGCACTTGACCTTTTGATCACGTACTTGGCACATTATTATCTTGGTTCCTTATACCCTAGTGCATAATTTTGAGTACAATATCAAATCTAGGTTGCTTATCTCATTGCAGGATGATGATCATCCATTCACCCTCTCCCATCCATATTTTCATCATCATTATCTTCTCCCATCTATCTTTATCTAGTTCCTCCTTTCATCCTTTATCCTCTAGTCCTCCCATCTATTTTGAGAGCACACATGTGTTCTTTGAACCCGCCTATCCTCTTGAGGGGGCATACCACTACCACCTTGTCATCCTTCCTCATCCTCATTAGTGATTGGGGCATCATGCCACTAGTCCTTATCCCTTGCCTACCCACTATGTTTTATTCTTATTTTAAATGATGTTACTGCTCTTAGTCATAACATCATCTCAAAGAAGGAAAAAATGTAGACACTTGAAATGTGACCTTAGCCTAACCACACCTCATTTTAGCCTATCTTAAACCATTATTTAATTAATTAATTTACTTGTTACCCTCAACCACCACCTTTAATTAAATAAATTTTATATTTACTTAATTAATTATATCCTTATCCCAAAATCCTCCAACTAAATTAATTAATTTAAGCTAATGAATGCCCATTACCTTTCCCTCTATTATTTAATTCCACTTTATTCTCTATCCTTGTCTATTTAATCCTAACTCTTTATCTTGTTCACGTGGATTATAATCTAATTTTATCCTCATGTGACATGTGTCCCCTTCACATGTCTAACTAACCCCTTGCCTAGATTCATTGAACCTAGATGTCACCTAGCCAAAAGTCAAACCAACTTTCTATCTCATCCCTTCATTTAATATATCACAACTCTTAATCCTAGCCATCCACATAAGGATGTTTCCCTAGTCCTAATCTTGAACCTAGCCCTTATTCCTAATGTGACATTTGTCACATGACTATAACTTTGATCCCAAACCTAATCCTCATTCAACCCTAGCCATTCATCACTCAATGTATCTTGGCCCTTGATTTATCTCATAGAATTTCTATAAATGAGAGGTCATCCATCACATTTTCATATCTCTTCTCATGCTACTATTAATTATGTTGTCCATATTTCTATTGAATCATCTTGATCACATCATCATGCTAGTGGAATCATGAGCAAGCATATCCAAGCTATCAACACATCCACATACTACACTTGATCTTTTGAGGTTTGTTGTATTTGGTTTGATTTAAGCTATATTATATATATATTTCATTTATATCATTTATATGCAATACAATACATGTTCCCTTGGAAAAAAGTTACATGTTGAAGAGAAATTCCTACAATACTACACATCTCTAGATTTTTGAGAAAGAAGAAATGTCTACAAATGAAATAATTTTCTCTTTATCCTATAAATACCATGTATTATCAATTACATAAATGATTTGGACAACTATGATATAAATTTTTTTGATGTACTTAAATATAAATTATATTCTTCGAGATTATTTTCATAACATTCTATCAAGTAACTACCTTTTTGCTTTTGTGGTGGATTTTTAAATGGCCTTTTTGCAACTGATCGCCACTTCAATAATTATTTCTCATTGAGATCCTTTGTAATTGTCACTCATTGTTCAATTAGCCTCTTATTTGATGGTGAATCACCAAATGGTTTATGATTTGAAGTGGTTGATCAAATTCACTATTTTCAACAAAATAAACTCCTAAACTAATTAATTGACATAAAGAGTTAATGAACTTTTAGAGAAGATGCTTTGCATCTATATATTGTGTCTAGAGAACATGAGTTGTCCCTCTAGAATAAATAATATAATCAAGAAAGAAAATTTAGGTTGCAATCTAAAATGTATGTGATGATGCATGATGATTTGAAATGGAAAAGATCATAATAATTGTTTATACTCAAATGATCAAACTAGAGAAGTGAATGGCTTTTGGCATGATCACATAAATTTTTTGAGTATGATCATAGTGCATGCTACCTTAAGAGCTTAGCTAAATATCTCATGGAGCTATTGGTTCATGATAATATGGATTAAGAATTACTTTTTATAAGTAATGAGTTATTCCTTATATGTGATGATGCATGATGACTTGATGCGAAAAATATCATAATAGTTTTCTACTCAAATGATCAAACTAGAGAAGTGAATGTCTTGTGGCATGATCATATAATTTTTTTTAGTATGGTCATAGTGCATGCTACCTCAAGATCTTAGCTAAAGATCTCATGGAGCTATTGGTCCATGATAATATGGATTAAGCATTACTTTTTGTAAGTAATGAATTATTCCTTGTACAGAATGTGATTTGTGTGTGTGTTTGTCTTTGTACAATTGTGAACCTTGTTAGTCATGATGAAGTGTAATTATTCTAGTCCCCTCCTTGTTGATGATATTTTGTAGTCAACTATTAGATATAGTTGGATTTATATTATTCCCACAAGAGACACCAAAGCCAATATTGGGACTCAATATAATAGTGCAAAAAATTGCTTGAGTCCTAGCCTCTTGTGCATTAGACCTCATTTTTCCCATCATCTATAATTAATATGACAAATTTTTAAATAAGTTTCCCTTGGTCAAATTTTCTTAGGATTTTTTCTTCTTCATCCTCGTGTTCCTCTTAGATGGTAAAACTTACAAAAAGTTAGAAAAGTTCTAAGTCTAGGAAGGTTTTGGTCATTTTCAATGATTTTTGTAGTTGTGGAGTTGCAAAGTTTTGGTAGAGTTCCATAATTTTTTTCTCATCCAATATCATCTTCTAATGACTATTCTTGCATAGAAAATTTGCATATGTCTATCAAGTCCCATTTTCACAGTGTTTCCTTCATTCCATCAATTTGTAGGTTTTCACTGGACTTATGGACTTTTTAGTTGAACCAACCTCTTGACCTATCATCCTCTTCCACATCTCCACATGATCTCTCTCTCTCTTAATCCTTTCTCCTCTTCCCTTTTAAAAAATTGTTGAATTCATCTAGACTTCTTTCGTTTATTCTCTATTTCCTAACCTCATGTCCTTTTTCACATCCCTACATTCTCATATTTTTTACTTCTATTCAAGTTTCATGTGCTTTGCAAACATGTGGAGTTCATCTGGACTTCTTCCCAATCCCTTATTCCTTCCAACCTCTCATCCTTCTCTACTCCTAATTACTATAAACCTTGCTTCTTTCCCTATTTCTCTATTGTGGACTTGCAAGGTTCATTCATATTTCTTCTAATATTTGTCCATCTCCAAATCTCCCAACCTCTAGACAATTCCCACCTTTCATCGTTGTGCTCTTTTCCCCTTTGTGGATTTACAAAATTTTGATAGTCATCTTCCTTCATCCATTTTTATCTCTAGATCTCCCAACCTTAAATTTCTCTCTACACCCATACAATCTTCCAGTTCCCTTTTTATGAAATCTCATTGCACTCTAAACATTTAGAATTCCTCTAGTTCTTCCTCCACTTCACTATACCATTTCCACATAATTTATTCACATTCCTTCCAATCCCTCATGTATAGTTTCTAATAGACTTCCTACATTTTTTGTTCACCTACCAACCTCATGTCCTTCCTTTTTTCTTGCATTCCATCAAGTCCCTTTCATGTGGACTTTTGATGAACTTCCAAATTTCCATTGAAATCTCACAATCTAATTTATAGTTCCCCATTATATTTCCACAAATTTACCCAATGGATTTGTTGCTACTTTCCTCATATCATGTGAAGTTACTTTGGACTTTTGGATATTCTTGCCTCTAGTTCTATATCCTTTCCTTGAGTGTTTTTCTACAATCTCAACTCATTCATTTTCATCTAGTTGTGTAGTTTCAATGGAATTTTAGACATATTTTAATGTCATGTCTTGATATCCAGTCCCAACATGGAAACCCCAATCTCCCCCTTTATAGTCTCTTGTTCACATTAGATTTCCATATTTCTTCCAAATTATCTCTATCATTCACCAAATCTTCCCAAGATGAAAACCATTGTTCATCCTCTACACACATATCTGTACACAATTTTATTGGTAGATGATGAACAAGTCCAATTCACCATGAATATGGTGGTTGAGTTCTAGTTGATGATATTCCTGCAAGCTCCAAAGAACCTATTCAATAGATTTATGGGATTTTTCTTCTCTTGCACTCCCATTTAATGATTTCTCATTCTCTATAAACTCCATCAAACAATTGGGAAACCAAGTGAAATGCTATATATATATATATAGGTTCATTATTCAAACAAACGATTAATCATTTCTACATTTACACATGACTACAAGTGTCAGGGATTATCTAAGAGTTTCAACTCTTACAAGTTTGATTGTCTATACAGAAATATGTTTTGTAAATCATAGGGAGGTCATTGTAAATTGTAAATGGTATTTGTAACTATATGTCTCCTTGTTCATCTATAGCTTCCAAAATCTTCTATACAATGAATTGTGACAACATTCTAACTTAGGGTTTCTTCTTGCCATATTTGTTGGTATGATGCAATATATATTTAATAAATGCTACAATACTTAAATTCATGTTTGCAATGATCTCTTCTTTATTCCATATGGATTTCTACATTTTGGAGAGGGATTATTAAGTATATTCACATGTTTGATATCATATCCCTAGTGTATGCATATGCACGACTTATATTCCATTGTAATTTTAATGTGTTTTTTCTCTTAGTAAACTATGACTCTATAACCCACTCAAATAGGCACTAGTCTTGGAACTCTATGGTCAACCATACACTCAAAATGAAAAAAAACAATCACTAGTATTTTAGGAGTAGATTAGTGGTTCATGTGCATCTCACAATTCAATGATTCACCTAGGGAAGCATCTATAGTGAACCATAAAAGTTTTATCCTAAGGAATCATGTTTTGCATACCTTCATCTTGCACTTATGCAATGATGTATTTATCAACTTAAAAAAAAGTGTTGTGTTTAGTAGGTTACTCTTTGGTCCAATGATAGCTTATGGGGTCAAAGCATACATTGGATACTACTATAACACTTTCAATTTGTCTAGCATTAATTGTGATCAATCATGTTAAGGATATCTCTAGGAACACCCTCCTAGGTTTAGTTGAGCCTAAAGTAAAGGGAAGATTTGAGCAATTGTTCTTAAATCACTCACATCTTGTTGATGATTTGAGCAATCCCCTTTAGGATGACATTTCTATAACCCTGAAGCAAATTGATTCCTCTAGGATTGTGAATAGTGATTTTAGAACCCAATATAAAAACATTATGTACCGATGTGTTTGTGATCAAATTGTGTTTGTTACAAATGGTTAAGAGGCTAATTTGGCAACATTCAAGGTCTTGCAATTAGACTAGGAGTGTAAATTTTATTGAAGATTATATATATAATATTTAGAGAAAATGCCATAGCCACTAGCAAGGGAGTTATAATGGAAAAATGTTCTAACTACCATTTGGCCAATGTTTTTTTAGAAATTTCTAAAAATAATAAAATAGTTAGTCTTACAATGGAAACCTATTGATATATGCCAAAGTACTATTGAAAAACACCACACAAGATCAATTATTAGATAAAGGAAAGTGATTTGGCATGAGCATAGTTGCTAGATAAATTTTAGAAGATTTTTTTGTTGGTCCCATGGTTACCACTAAATGATGGATTTATTTAATAATTTGGAACTAGTAAGACTAATTTCTATTCCTTATGGCCATCCTTATATCCAAGCACTTTAGAAAATAAAAAATAAAAGTGTCATATTTTTTTGCTACACTCAAGGTGGCACTTGATCATTTCATGAATATATATGCCTCTTAGGATGGATTTTTTATTTTTTAAATGTGTTTGAACTAATTTATTTTAGGCTATATGAAAGTGTACGAATCCCTACAAATTACTAGTGAAATGTGTCAGTAATTTCTATTATTCAAGTCTCAATTACTTCTCATTTACTTATATAATTATGTTCATTCACCTTTGCATGTGCCTCTAATTAATCAACTTAAACTATTTTTTTCTTCACTATCAACTAATTTTAGCTTATAAATAAACATACACTTTTGTGATCAAACAAAGCTACCACACAATTCTAATCACCAAACTATGAGGTAGCTCTTTAGCGTTTTGCAATTCCTATATGCTTACCCTTGCTACTTAAAATGATAGAAACAAACATCTTTATAGGGAATATCTCAAAGAATCATAAGATAAAGATATTTTTAATTTCTTGGGACAATATTAGGAACCCAAGAAATGCAAAAGTTTTAAAATAAAGAAGAGAAAAATAGTTGATATTTTTTATGTCTAAGTCCATCCAAGTGCACATAGTGAATCTAAAGGAGAGTGAACTCCATGAATTTTGAAATATGGATTTTTCTCATTAATTTCAAGATCGCTTATAACAGTGCATGTATAAAACAATGATAATGGCAGTTTCTAATGCCAATGCTTTTGTGGTATGTTGTTTACTTTTGGCCCTTGGGTTTCTTGTGGAGATGCACTTCACCAATTTATTATCTCTTGAGATATGTTCTATAGAAGTTGGAGGACATGAAAATTTTCTTGTGATGACCTTTCTACTACGATTGATGGATTTAATGAGAAAAAGGTTGGAGTGAGCAACTTTGGAATGGTTTACAAAGGACATGTGAGAGATGATACGGTAGTTATTGTGAAGGTTCTTGGTTTGCATAATGAAGAATATGATAACAATTTCAATGTTGAATGCAAGGTGTTAAGAATGGTTTGACATCATAATCTATTTATAATCAAAACTTCATGTTCAATCCCTTGATATAAAGCTTTAGTTTTAGAATTTGTGTTAAGTGGAAGCTTAGAGAAGCATTTGTATCTTGAAAAAGATGATTGTGAATTGGGATTGAAAAGACAATTGGACATTTCCAAACATGGAAATTGCCATGGAATATTTATATTACAACTCTTTTTTCCAATTAGTCCTCTAATTTAAAACTTGAGAATATCCTTTCAAACAAAGACCTGACAAGCCATGTAACAGATTTGGAGTTTCTAGGTTATTTAATTTAGGTACACGATCTATTGGCTCTCTTACTTCAATAATTTCAATCAAAGGGTCAGTGGATTACATTGCCCCATGTATGCCTCCAAATTTCTCATCCTTTATTGGGTACTTTTATATGGATTTATAGGATCATGTGTGTTGGGAATCAAATTTATAATGTCATTTTTTGCTTGAGTCCCTTTTTTGTGTCTTAGTAATAGTTGGCCTATTGTTGATAACCAATCTAAGAGATTCTAAATGGACCATCTTGCTTAAAATTGTGCCTCTGGATGTTGTATTAATTTCCCACTTTCATGTTTTAGTCAAATACCCAAGTTGAAAAACCAAAATTTGGTTGTGTTGAGTTTTTTGGGATTTCAAAGTTTTAGAGTCATTCATGCTTGCATACCTTTCTGACCAATCTCAACTCCTCACTCGAATACCTCCAAAATCGGCCAAGTGATGTGTTTGTTGCATTTTTTAAGTTTCAAGGTTATCCATTATTGCATGCCTTGCCTATCAATCCTGATACCCCACCTAAAAACCTTGTAAAATTAGCTAAGTGTTGAAGTTGTCAACCTTTTGAATTGTTGGAGTTTTTCTTACATATGTACCTCTTAAGCATCCCTAATCCTCAAAGTCTAATGGTTAATTTTTTCTTATGTGTTGTTTCAACATAGTTTCAAAGTTTCGCCTCCCCTATGCTTTGATCCTTGGCATGCGGTATGAGTTCCTCCCAACCCCTCACCCCCCTCCCCCAATATTTTGATATTCTCCCAACTACTCTATATATCTTATCAAAGTTGAACTTTTGAGCATCCCTATTCAGTCACTTCCTTCCATCCACCCCTGATAGTCTGAAACTCAATCAAAGCCTTTTGAATTCACCCAATTATTTATCAGTTTTGGAGTTTCGGGCTTTCTCTTATATTCCTACCATCCCTTCATTCCCTGATTCCCTAAAATTTTATCTATTGGACTTTCAAACTTCTTCATCCATCCATCCCAATCAAACTTGTCATTCAAATCATGCTTCCCCTAACATTTTGATACTCTATTGATTGCTTTGAATATTTTATTGGAGTTTGACTTTTGGCCTTTCCCTATTTAGTCACTTCCTTATCCACCTTTGATAGTTTGAAACTCTGTCAAAGCCTTTTGAAATTTGCCCATGTATTTATCAATTTCATAGTTTTGGTCTTTCTCTTACCTTCCTACCATCCCTTCCCCAATTCCTTGAGAGTTATCTTTCGAACTTTCGAACTTCTTCATCCATCCATCCTTTTCAAACTTCTTAGTCTTTCCTCTAGGCTAAAATTCTAACTCCCCAACATTTCCATTGGTTCACTCATGTCTCTTTCCTCCATTAGGTTGTTTGATGGAGGCATAATGTTCAGTGATAAAGTGCTTAGTCGAGACAACAGAGGTGGATGTGTCCACCTTCTTGGTCTAATAGGTACATGATTCAATGGGAGCTCGATGGCCTAATTGTCAAATAAATTTTGAGCATTAAAGGTGTATGATAGGACATTAGAGGATTTCATGCTTCTCTCTCAAATCTGATGGTTTGATGGGTAAGCAATGGCCCAATACTTCAATGACTTTACTCTACCTTTATTAGAGATCTGAGAATATTAATGTTAATCAACCAAAGGTATGATATGGTACAAGGTGATAGTTTTAAAGGTTGTGAAGGCCAAATGGAGCTTGGGGTACATTTTTCAAAACAAGTTTGAGCACCAAAGCCAAACACCTAGTGTTTACTCCTCACCTACCTGCAATGAATGTTGAGAATATTAATGTTGATCATCCAAAGGTTTGATATGGTACAAGGTGATAGTTTTAAAGGCTATGAAGGCCAAGTGGAGCTTGGGGTGCATTTTTCAAAACAAGTTTGAGTGCCAAAGCCAAACACCCAACATTTACTCCTCACCTAGTTGCCATGAATGTTGTGACTCCCCCACCTACCTATTATAATTGTTCAATCTAAGGCACCCATTCTAAGTGGGATTGTTGGCAGATTGTTGATCTCTTGGGCGCTACAGTATAGTGATTAGGGTTTGATGACTTGCAAGGGTTAATGCACAATTTTTAATCATTTTTAGAGGGGGTTGGTTTGGTTGTGGTTCTTCAGACGCCAAAAATTCATCAATATGTTACAAGTTATCAATAGATGCTAATCTAGTTCTTTTGGGTTGAGTACAAACCTGCAGAATCAAAAAAGACTAATATTGTAAGTGGATTTTGTCACAAAATGTTTGCATGGCATTAAGTATGTACTCAAAAGGGTTCCTTAGTCATAGAAGGCATTCTCCTTTCCTACATTTGCTAGTGCACGAATATGATGTTGGGTTAGTTGAATGTAAAAACATTCTAAAAACATTGCAAGACTTGTAATGATCTTTCTCACTTTATATATGGATATACACAGTTCTATTATGGATTAATAAGTATGCTCTGTTACAAATTTTACAATCTCTGTTGTGTACAAATGAATAGCTTAATATTCCTTGAATTTAATTCATTCTCTTCTCTATGAATTGTGACTATGTTGTCTAATTAGATAGGCACCAGTTTGTAACCCTTTGACCAATCTCACATCATTACAATAAAACATAAATCAACAGTGTAGTAGGTAAGTGCTTTTTGTGCACCCATGACTATCGATATAACCAAGTAATTATTCTTAAGTGAACATTAAATAGATATATTTCATGCGGGTTATGCTTGCACAATTGTATCAACCATATAAGGGTTATATGCAACTAATCTATCTTGACCTAGTGACAGTGTTTGGAATTAAGATGATAGTTCAGTTTGGTTGTAGTTGTTTTTGGTTGTCTATTTTGTTTGATCTAAATACAATAGATATATTTCATGTGGGTTATGCTTGCACAATTGTATCAACCATATAAGGGTTGTCTATTTTGTTTGATCCAAATACCTACTAAGGTATACCTCTAGGAACATCCTCCTAAGTCTACGCTGAGCTCAAACCATATTAGAGATAACTCACTCTTATAAAGTTGACCTTTAACCTTCCATGTTTTGTTGATGAGCCCATTTCACTTGTATGACAACAACCCTGGCCTTGTGAGTGGAATTCCATTCTAGGAAATGAAGCAACGATTTTGGGACCCAATAACGTAATCTCACTATTGAGTATCATAAATGCAGAGTATGGGCTAGGAAGGAGAGTAACTATTAAAGGATACATCTATAGTTACCATAATGTGTTAAAAATGCTAAAGAGAAAATGACTGACATATGACTTATTTGTAGGTTTCAACTTACATTGGGTTGACCCTTGGAGTTAGCTCACTCAGTCTCAGATGCCACTTTAGGTAGTCTAGGTTGTGGGTGTTGGAACACATTTGTCATTGCACTAAGAGATCGGCCTATTAACACTCGATACAAACGCCATAGATAAACGAATCCACGAGAGGTGGTTAGTCCATGTCATGAATCTGAAGGGAGACACTGACGATTAGTCCAACAACACCCCCCGCGCCCTCCCCCTCCCCCTTTGCCCCCTCTTAGCGTCACCCAAGGGGATTCAATCCCGCAACCACGACTCTGATACCATTTGTTGTTGCACCAAAAGATCAACCTGCTAACACACAATACAAATGCCAAACATAAATGAATCCACAGGAGGCAATTAGTCCATGTCACGAATTCGAAGGGAGACGATGGCGATTAGTCCAACAATAGATTAAACTCTTGATTTACCCGTGGTGTGGATGACGGTTTGTTGCACATTGCTTGAGAGGTTATAGGGGGCTTTCCCTATAAAGAACTAAGCTCCTAGTCGCTGGACCGAACACCCCATTCATCTTGATTAAAAAAAAGAAAAAACTTACACAAGTGGGTAAACTCGACCTTTCCTAACAGCCTGGTATATATATACTTGATGGATGCTTACCCTGTGGGATATTGCCCGCATGGAGAAGGGCATGGAAGAAGTAGAAGACGTGTACAAGTGGTGTTACACATCCTTATTGCTATCAGTTTGGCTTGCTCAAAAGATTTGCTAGAAGAAAGGCCAATTATGATAGATGTGAGGGTGTTGGAGAGTATGGGAGAGAGTTTGACAGGAAGTAGCGGAGATTCAGTCAAATTATGGCCAAGTATATCTGATTCGGTGATCAACCCTCTCCAAGGAGTGGCAAGAACTGACAAATTATTCTTCTAGCCTAAAACTGCGCCCCAAAAAACCCTTTAAAACAGAAATATTTTGGCCAAAAAAACAGAGCAGAATGGTGGGAAAATTTTATTCAGAGGGTTTTATGGCAAATAAAATAAAATTGCAATATATCTGCAATTTTCAGTCAAAATCTCAGTGAAGAAGATATTAGAAAAGTATTGGAAACGCCGTCGAGATCTGCCATATCGCTATATTTGAAGACATCTTCTATGCTTTAAAAAAGAGCCCTATACTGTAATTGTCTAATTTCTTGTTCCCTTCTTTGGTCATGACAGCAATATTTTGGTATGGTGTTTATCTGGCTTATGTATTGAATGCTACATCAAGCATTTCTTGGCAGCTTGGAGGACCTTAACAAATATTTTATCTGAAACAAATTGGAGATCCTTTACAATTATCCTCCAAAATCGTTGTAAGTTGTGTATTTCACATTTCATTCATAAGAATTTTCCTTCTTTTTTCTTATTCACTACAAAAAAAATAGAGGCAAAGATGTTAGAAATATCAGAGATCAAATGTTGACAGCAACTTTATAATAAGGCATCTTATAAGATCGGCACTGCTTGTTACACTTATTATAGCTTATTTTGCAACATATGTGGTAACCTTCATTACATAAAAATTACATATAAGCATGCTTTGCTTCCATTTCAGTACTCATCCATAGGACATAAATTGAGGGAATGTAGTGACTAGTGGCGTTGGAGAATTTTGGAAAACCAGTAAGCAGACATCTTTGGATATCTTTTAAGAGTTTTGAAATCTACATAAACCACTCCAAACCTTGATGTGTAGCCAGATCTCCACTCAAAATTATCCAGCAGCGACCAAGCAAAGTATCCTACAACATTTGCACCATCTTTCATTGCAAGTTGTAAATTTTGTATATAGCTCCTATAGTAGTTGATCCTTGTTGTATCATTCAGCCCAGCAGGCAATGTCACATTTCCAGGATCATCCATTCCTGCTCACATGAAGCATCAGGTAAGACAAATGAAATAATCTTTCACAGAAGCAAAATACAAGTGATTTGGTATGTGCTTATGACTGAAGCGCAGCTTTTCTTAAAAAGTCCTTAGTTGGATAGTCATAGTATTTGATGCTATATAAGATGGGTTCATTGCTTACCATTTTCAGACAGAACCATAGTTGGATTTCCATAGTGCTCTTTTATGTATGTGACGGCTTTGTACAAACCCCATGGCACAATGTATAGCCAGTATGAATTTGCCTGCAAAATCATCAATCATTATTTCTGTAAAGAACTTGTCCACTGCACAGGATGTCCTAAGCACAAAACAGAGTATTTTAAATTAAAAGAATGTAAGGTCCAAATACTGACTGCAGAGTGATTATAAAAGTTCCTAACAGAGGAAGCCAAATGGGATACAGTTAAAAGAAACATGAATCCCATATTGTAAGGAATTAATTTGGTTTAAGAGACAGCAGAATTTTCTTGCTCTACTTGAAAGAGAGAATTTATTTATCAGAAGAAATGAGATTTGCGAACTGGAATGCCCATGAGTAACCAACCATCTAGATCACGAATAAGGCTAGGAAATAGCATTTTGGCTATAGATTTCTCATGGCCACTGAGATTTTGAGCAGTTGTTTAATAATGACTGAAAAGTCTGATGTGGTAATGACAACGAGTTAGGCATAAAGGAAATTTAGTATATGAAAAATAAGCTCAAGCCTCATAAACTCTTGTATCATATACTAGGTAGAAAAATATTTTCAAAGGCAGTAAACTGCAATCTGAAATTGAACAACAGTTTCTATAAATAAAACAAGAAGGAATCTTACCTTTGGGCCAATTTGCACTCCATCACGTGCGACTGTCAGATTTTACATTTGGCAGTTAGTAAAAGCAGAACTCAAATGTAAGAAATCTGGGTTTATGTAGCATATAATGTAAACAAATGTCTGAAAATGCAATAGACAAAACATGTCATTGGGAAACTTCAAAATATACAATGTTCAAAGAACCTTACATGCAAAACCTGCATTCCAGTCCATCTGGTAGTCTGTTACATTTTGCTTGGGTTGTTTTGGATCATACATATAATAAGCTGTATACTGATTAACACCTAAGTAGTCAATTGAACCTTTAACCATTTTGGCTTGGTGCTCTGTAAATTTAGGCAGTCTTGTTCCAACAATTTCCACCATAGAATCAGGGTATTTTCCATATACAATAGGATGAAGAAACCTGACATACACAGAAGTATATATGTTATCCTCACTATTGAGGCAAATTGTTGATGGAAGCAAAATTCATTAGCAATTCACGAAGTCTGAGAACCATACGCAGTCCTCCATTATTTTGAAAACTATTATGTGTTCGTATTTGATGACTCTAAAGCCTACAGTATTTGCTTATGAAGGCAAAGAACACGCATACAAGTCTAGAATCACGGTGGAACAATGAAGCCTATTGATAACTTCATAGAAATTTGTATCTTTAAGTTTGAATCATGGATGCAAAGACTATTAGAAAAAATTTATTCATACCAGCCAATATGGAAATCCCTTGATCTTTGGGCAGCTGCCATGTCTTCCGTAGAATTTGTAAGGGGTTCATACCACACAAAGTCCAGAAGAATACCAATTTTTCCTTTCTGCTTGTCCTATTGTCAGAGAAGACAGTTTGGTAAAAGTGGTCAATTCATGCTTAACATTGTCACTTAATGTCTAATTATTGTTGTAGCATATCTCACCTGATATTTTTCTCTATAAATTTGTACGGCTGCAGCATGTGAGAGCAGCAAATTGTGTGCAACAATGTAGGGTTCTGTTGCAGAGTTTCCTGCAGTACAGTTTCCAAATGGAGCAGAGCATCTTGCAGGGGCAAATATACCATTATCATAACCAAGAGCAGCAACAACACGTGGCTCATTGAATGTCATCCAATATTTCACCCTGTCACCAAATGTTTTGAAGCAGAATTCTGCAAATCTTGCATATTCTTCCCTGAACATAGTGGCAAAAAAGTTATCACCATAACATCAGGGATAGGAATTCGAGACTCGAACTTTTGCAAAGAAAATTGAATTAATTACTGTACAACATCGGCTGACAGATCTCAAAAAGGGACAAATTCCAAAGTAACTTACACAACTTTGATGTTTAACAACCCTCCAAAGGCTTTTTCAAGACCAGCTGGTAAATCATAATGATAAAGATTTGCATAGGGTGTGATACCTGAACAAAGGAGAAATTACTAAGTATTCAACCACAATCCAAATTGCAGGGTGAGGTTGTTAAATTATAAAATAAGAAGATCAAGCAACCAAAGCCATAAATGTTCTTGAAGATTGCAAGTTACTGGAATAAACAATAAACAAGAGAAAACTTTTGGAAGTACAAAGTCATGAATACGAACATGTCAAAACCACAAGGATGGACTACAGTAGACAACGGATTATAGAAACAAATTTAGTGACGAAGGTGAGCAGGCCATAACCACATCCACGCTTCTTAGATCACACATAGACACATTTACAAAAACAATCGTGACATATTTGATGGATAAAAATCGTTAATAAAAATAGCCCAAAACCATGAGAACAATTCCAGACCATGAAAAACAGTGATTTTCACCAGTTCTTACTCACTGTCAATCTTATTCATTTGGAACCAGAGAACCACTGTAAAGATCCAACTAAGGAGAAGTAAGAACATTAAATAGTATTCCCAGACAGTTTCTTGTTAATAACCGTATTCCTATATAATAATATATCATACAAAACTCTCCTCTTTCTGATCATAGATCACTGAGTGTGATTTTCAATAAAAAAATATACACAGAAGCTTACAGACAGTCATGTGAAAGCAAGTGAGAAAACAGTAAATTGCTTGATGTATCATTAAATCGCAATTTCCTCTGTATTTGATAAAAAGTATTAAATTATACAGAGATACTGCCGGCAGGATTGGAACTATCAAAACGACGACAACCACCTCAAGTTTAAAATTGTAGGAATAGACAGGAGGAAGATTGACAAATATCACAGATTACTAGAAACTCTACAGCAACAAGGAGATTCATCATAATTAAAGAATATTGAAAATAACTTTTGGAAATACAATTAACATGACAACTCTATGCTACATCTGTTACCTCTTTCAAGTAGATAGTTTATGAGATCATTGTAATACTGGACACCCTTATAATTCACTCGACCCGTTCCCGCTGCATCATCAGAAAATAAAAAAGAAACAAGGATCAAAACTTTTGAACCCCGAATGAAATACTAGGCTATAATCCTAAATGAATGAAATGCCGATTCTCCATTAGACACTGAAGATTTCTTTAATAGCTGCATTTAAATGGGGCTCTTTAGCTACTGTACTTAAAAGTTCCAATATCCTAGCCATAATGTCCATGGCTGGCACTGAAAGAAGAAACCTATTAGTATGTTTACTTGGAAAAATTCTCGACCAGGATATAGAGAAACGGTATGCATCCATGTTCATCTTTACCATCAGCTCTACATCTTCCTGCACAACAAATAGTTGCAGTTAGATTCGGAATTTAAGAAAATTAGTATCTAGTTTCTCAGCAACAGAGGACCAATAACCATCTGCATGGTACGAACCTGCTTAGACTAAACACCATTGGTTTAGGAACAAAACTAAACATGATTTCAACAGCTCATATATACCTTGTATCGATGGTACTGATCCACCGTAACTTCTGCAGTGGCGTTGTTAGCTATGTTACCTGCAAAAGGTAATGAAGCGTGAATTCATGATCAGGGAGGAATGCCCACAGTGTGGGGGCACAATGGTAAAAGTGTGCTGCAAATGAATCTACGACCAGTATGTGAGGTTGTGGAGTAATGAAAAGAGGGTACATTGAATAGTGAACCAAGTTCAACTCAATTTCCATTGGGTACTCGATGTTGTATTCAAAATAGGTACATTCCATTTTGCAGCAGAAGTTCGACCCACACCAGAGGATAAGTGATGTTACATATTTCAGGTTTATTCTTAATACTTGCTTTTTGGATCGCCCAATGAGATTGCCTAAATCCCAAATGGGTAAATTCAAGTGTGCAGTCCAGTGGAAGACCACTAAAACCCAAATTAGTAAAACCCAAATAAGATCAGTAAGGAGCCAAAAAAACGTTCAGTAAAGCTTTTATTATACCTGGTATCCGGACAAAAGTATCCCATATGCTGGGTCCTCGTCCCTCAGTGCTTGCAGATCCTTCAACCTGGTAAGCTGAAGTCGCAGTGCCAAAAACAAAGCCCTTGGGAAAACTGGCTCTGCTCAGCCCCCCAGCGTCGATCCCTTGAGCTGCCTCCCAATCGAAGGGCTCTGCAATGCTGAAACACGTACAAAGTAAAAGAAAAAGTATCATCTTTTCCATCTCCAACTTCATTCTCTGCTCATCACTTGAGCTTCAGCTTGAAGAACTCCACCACTTCAAGAGTCCTTATATAGGAAAAACCACACTAGTAGCCTAGTAATATTCCATGAATATTATCACATGGTATGAGATCAGCTCAAACAGTCAAATTAATTGGGAACAAATCCCAAAGTCTGAATTTTACTGTCTCAATGCATTGAAGTTACATTTCTTTGATTTATTTCTCGTGGATTGAGTTTAAATATTAAAAATAAATGATATTAATGATCAAATTTATTGACTCATATTTCATGAAGAATAATTGATCCCAAACACATTTCTGTTGAAAATAAATATAAAAACAAACAAATTTATTTGAGTATCTAAAAGAATAGATTTAGATTTTAACTTTTACCAATCTACAATTAATCAGCACTAGATTAAAGGGAATTATTAAAAAGAAAATCACTTTTTTCTTCTACCGACCCCAAATTTTAAAGACTGTAGAGAACGTGGAAACCCATGTACGGGAAAAATTAAGACTAGACTCCTCCATTGTTTGTTTGTGGCATTTAATTTCTCAAATCTATAAATGCTTTTGCTTTCTTGCTACTTAGTTTGTTTCTAACCCTAAATTTCTCAGGCCTGAAATCCTGTAATAGCTTTAAATTTTCATTAAACTAGTATCAGAGCTGGCGAAATTTAAATTTCCTGTAGCTCCATGCTTCACGTTTCTTTTTGAATTTTCCAAGTAACGGGAGGATAAGGATAAGGATGATACAAATAGACAAGCAAATCTTTGATTAAAAGGAAAATCTGGAGATTTTGATAAGCTGCCGACAAATTTGTATGCTCCACTTTCTTTTCATGAATAGTAGTTAGTCGTAGGAATTGGGTTGTTTGCTTGACTGTTAGTTTTAGAGATTGTAGAGTCCACGAATGTATCCAACGACACTAAATTGGCTTTGGCTCCATGTTCTTTTGGATGAATCCACTAGCACAAGTTATTTGTCATACTCTGTTAACCTCTACCAGTGCACGAATCCAAACAGTCCCCTTGTTTCCATATGAGGACAGGGTTTTAGATGCTCTTAGATACAGTCAAATTTTAAATATTGGTTTAAGAAAGAGTCTGGACGATAAGACCTGTCAGGGTTTGATGCTTAGCAGGGATTAGTATAGTTTCCCACATTTACTGTGGGTCTTTTCCTTTTTCTGGCCTTGAGATAGATGTGGTCTTTAAATGGCTTCAAACTTCAATATGGTTTAGCAATTATTGTTGATATTTTAGTTTTGGAAACATGGGAAAATGTTTCTTTTTCAAGGCATCTTCAAAAGTTTGTTCTAAAAGTATTTTGTGAGATAATGTCATTTGAATCGTCCACTGATATTGTGTTGTCTATTTTAGAATTCAATAATGTTTGTAAATGGCTTGAAAATTTTACTTTAATTGATGCATGGTCAAAAAATGAGTCAAGGCCTACATCTCTTATGCTCTTCTTTGATGTTGTTCAAAACTTCACCAAGGTTTTTTTTCTTTTTTAGATTTGCAAGGCCTAGTCACCTAAAAACCATTCTTAAACATGGCGATTAGTACATATTGTTTACCAAAGAGGGAGGGCACAAACCAAAGTTTTGAGCTCTATTCTCTATTACTGTTATATTCACATCCTAGTGTGATGGATAAGAAAAGGTATAAATATATCCAATGAATTAAAAATTAAAGTGATTGATTATAACATACCCCAATAAAATAAAATATTCACATATTTATTGTATACCTATACCTATTCCCATAAATCATCATATCTTCATAGTATTAACATGCAATACATATTCATCAATCTCTCAATTTATATTTAACCCTCATAGTATATCCTTTCATATATTCGTATATATCACTATTCTCTCGTCTCTTTTCCATATCTTAAATGTTGTACATACATCTCTATGAATAAGTATAGGGACGCGTCCCTCTTCATGCTCCTTCATGGTTATATCCTTTTGTAGGTGTTGCAAGTTAGTTGCAAGTGTCACACTATCATGTCTTTGTCTTGATGTCAACTTTTTATCTTACTATTGTAATAACCTTCCCATATTAATACACGATTTTCTTACATTATTGTCTCATTAATCAAAATAAGGGAGGGAACTAAAGTAATTGAGAAAAACAAACATATGACTACTTTACATGCATAACTGCAAGGATGAGAAAACCAATATAATCAAGTATATCTCAAATATGAACAACACAATTTTAGATCTTCTTATGACATAAAAAATTTGTAAGATATAATGATACACCATATTAACATGTTCATGAGTATATTCATTTCCTAAAAGATAAATGTCTTGATTATAAGTATTCATATCTTTGGTTGTTCTATTTGTAGAGAGGTAAGTTCCTCAATCTTTTCTCTACCAATGGTTTGGGCTAGGGCAATATGATCCCAACCACATGGATAAGTATCCCTATCCACCTCATACAAGCAAATCATGTGACCCATTAAAACATGTTATTAAAGACAATCATATAATGTGTAGGGTAGTACCTAATGTTAGTTTTTATGATAAGATTTAATGCACAAAAATTAATTCAAAAATCAAACACAAAGACACAATAAATACCCTAGGAAAACCCTCCTCTTGAGGGGAAAAACCCAACAACAAGTATCTCTTTATTATTTATCAATAATGGAAACAAGTCTCTTTACAATGAGGCCAATCTCAAGGTTGATATGCAACACCTTCACAAGATGCAATGATAACAAGTAATCAACACTTCCTTGTAACTCAGATCTGCTCTTAAGAGTTCACAATCTGCTCTTGATGGCTTCACAATCTTCCCTTGATGAATTCACAATCTGGTCTCGATAATTTGCACTTGAGAGAAGAAAAGAGACTTCAAACTTGATACACAAATGGAGTGGAATGATCTTGTATTTATACAACTTGAAGGGCAGAGGTCACACCTTTTAATGCAAGGTCGGCCATCATAAAAATATAATTTCAATTTAATAAATACAATTTACAAGGAAGGTCAACCAAGAAGATAATTACAAAGTTGCCATGTGAAGCACCTCTTCACATTAAATATTAACAAATAAATAAGGAAGTATGAAGCTCGCAGCTGCAATAACATCAACACTCCCTCTCAGCTAGGGAGGAATACTTCTTGTCGCACAAGACATATCACCTCATTGTGATGTCTACCACAATGGCTACAACCATATGTGGAAACGAAAGATATCACCTCATCGTGATATCAAATATCACCTCAACATGATATCAACCATAATAGCTACAACCATGTATGGTATGTACAAGTGTTCATCACTTGAGTGATGTTGTCACCTTAACATGACTTTCACCATGGCTCTCACAGAGGGTGAAACGTAAGTACAAGAAAATCATCACAAACTCTCTCACATGATACTTTCATGAAGTCACACACATGACATCCACCATGGCTCTCCCAAAGGGTGGAATCAAGGGATTTTACCTTGAACTTCTCTCACAGAGAAGAACTCATTATCAAGGGATTTCACCTCGAACTTCTCTTATAGAGAAGAACTCATTAAAGAGGATCACTGATACTGAGACTCCTTTTCAGTTAGGGTTGTATTCTCCACCATACCAAGCTTATCTTGAAAGTACACAAACTTTATCTTGGAGAGAGGCTTGGTGAGAATGTCTGTCATCTGCTCATTAGTGCTGATATACCTCAACTATATAACTTTCCTCAATACCATATCTTTGATATAATGGTATTTGATCTCTATATGCTTAGTTATGTCATGGAACACAAGATTGATAGAAAGCTTCACACAGCTCTAGTTATCACAATGAATGATAGTAGGCTCCATTGATTGTCCAAATCAATCTTGCAAGGAGCTTACAAAGCCACAATGCTTTCTGAGCTGCCACACAAGCTGCAATATACTCTGCCTCTATTGTACTCGATGCTACAGATGACTGATTCCTGTTGCACCAGCAAATCATAGCAGATCCCAACCTAAAGCAACATCCAGAGGTGCTCTTTCGATCAATGACACACCCTACCCAATCAGAATCAATATAGCCATGCAACTCTAGATCCACATCTGAAGAATATCTCAATCCATATCCAACTGTGCCACGCAAGTGTCTCAAGATATACTTCACTGCAACTAGATGTATTTGCCTTGGTTCACACATGAACTGACTAAGTGCACTCACTGCATAGCAAATATTTGGTCTAGTATTGACTAGATACATCAATGATCCAATCATCTTCTTGTACATCATGGGATCCATCGGATATGAAGTAGTCGCAACCTCTTTCAATTTAAGCAAGTTGGTCTCCATAGGCATAGACATGGATTTGCAATCGATCATAAAAAATTTCAATAGTATACTTCCATCTTCTTTAGGTTCAGTAGGCTCCCTTTGAATCTTTAAGTACTTGCATCAACCTTCTGACCTCATCGACCAAGATTACCTACAAAGCTTGCCTTAGATAAATGTTTTCCAGTGCACACCTCTAGTATTGTAGGGAGTTCAAGGTGGACCTCCTCATCTTCATTGTAGATCACTCTACTCTAAATAGGTTTGTAGAGCTACCAATATCAAATCCAGATGACTGTCTTGTGCAATTCTGATATCAATAACTGAAGAGGTCTTTCAAGGATTTAACACTTGGCCTTGCAACACTGCAACCTTCACTTCTTCTTAGTGAGTCACAGAACTCCCTCTTGATCCCTACTTCAGATATTGCAAAGAAGTCTCCTGGAAGTGAACTCCCTTTAGCCACCAACTTAGTCCCATGGCTGCAAGTTGTGACTTCACACTTGATCATTGCTTTGGTTGGCATGAATTCCTCACAAGATGCCTCAAGCTTTTCATCACTAAGCAATCTCTCATCACTTTCTTGCCCCTAGAACTATCCTAAAAGCATTTTAGAGAGAGATTACTAATAGTTTATCCAAAGAAATATCAATGCTAGAATCATACAAGGTTTACTATCTCAAGTTATAGCATGAATATATAAGAATTTATGAACAATATTAAAACATGAATAAATAAATCAACCTAAAGAGAAATATATCAAAAGATCATAATGAAGGGATAAAGAAACTTATCTTTATTTAATTTAATATAACTCTTTCTTCCATCGTTTACACCTCTCGAGAGTGCCAAACTCAACACAACAAAAAAAACATTCTGCACAGCTACAGATTTCTTAAATGCATTATGCAGTTAGCATGTAGAACCAACTCTCTCCAAGAGTTCAAGGCTCTATCACAATTCATGCACAGCTGCAAATTTCTTAAATGCATTATGCAGTTAGCATGTAGAACCAACTCTCTCCAAGAGTTCAAGGCTCTATCACAATTCATGCATTAGAGAATGATATCGATGTGACTAACTAATCACCATCAAAATTGCAATTCTCTTTTTATTTCAGAGTCACACTTAGAAATCTTCATAACCAATATGAAATAACTTGCAATAAATGAAATCTTCAAAGGATCTTATGCTAGTGAACACAATTCAAGAGAAACCACTATCTCTCTTTACTAATTACAAGATCCAACTAAATGATATAACTCAACAAACAAAAAATAATTATCTCTTTAAATATTCTGATGGATGCAAATATTAGACATAGTAAGATATGTTTCTCTTGCACTCAGATCAACACACAACCTTCAAGGCTTGAACACAGGCCCATGACTTAGAATAGAAATTCCCTAGAATCCTTCTGAGGAGAGATCTCATCGACATCCGCAAATGAAGCATGTTGATTAGGCCTGGTTGGGAAATCCATTGCATAGTGACCAAGCTTGTCACAATGAAAACATTGGACTTGGGAGAAGTCCCACTTCTTCTTGAGTGTGAAAGTGTCGTCTGACCCTTTATCTCTATTCCTCTTGAAGTATCCTTTCTTTCCTCCTTTTCCTTTCTTCTCTGATGATTGAGTGGAAAGAACATGAATGTCTTCATTTGTGGAGCTTCAACCAATACCTCTTGCAGCCAACCTAGACTCTTCTTGAATATAGTGTGCCCTCAAACGATCAAACTTGGGAAGTTTCGATCTTGCACTGATTCCTTGAATGTGAGAATCCCAAGATGAGGGAAGACCATTAAGAGCCAACATGGTCAAATCCTTGACATCAAAAATATGACCAATGGTAGAGAGTTAATCTCTCAATTCAAAAATCTTCATGAAGTAAGTGATGACAGATTCTCCTTCCGCCATCTTAACATGATGAAGTTGTTGCTTCAATGCAAGTGCATGGCTTGTGTTGTTGATTTTGTACATCTCCTCCAAAGTTTTAAGCATCTCTCTTGTTGTCTTCAACTTAGAGATGATAGGAACAATATGATCCTTCATGGAATCAACTAACATCTTCACTGTGATGTCTTTCTTCCTCCACTAAACCTTTTCTTCCTCCTCCATAGGATCGAGAGCTGTGGTTTCCACAAACTCAACCAAGTTATTCTCTTCCAAGGTGAGCATGATTTTGAACCTCCATGATGTGTAGTTGGATGCTCCCTCAATTCTAATTTCAACCTTAAGACTGCTTGCCATCTTGACTAAAATAGAGATAGACAAATATAGAAAAAAAAAGAATAGAGAGTATCGCTGCAATAACATATCTTATCACGATCTTCTTCAAACCTGCTCTAATACCATATTAGTTTTTATGATCAGATTTAATGCACAAAAATTAATTCAAAAATTAGACACAAAGACACAGTAAATACCCTAGGAAAACCCTCCTCTTGAGGCGAAAAACCCAGCAACAAATATCTCTTTATTATATATCAATAATGGCAACAAGTCTCTTTATAATGAGGCCAATCTCAAGGCTGATATGCAACACCTTCACAAGATGCAATGATAACAAGTAATCAACACCTCCTTGTAACTCAAATCTGCTCTTAAGAGTTTGCAATTTGCTCTTGATGGCTTCACAATCTGCCCTTGATGAATTCACAATCTGCTCTTGATAATTTGCACTTGAGAGAAGAGAAGAGGCTTCGAACTTGCTTGATGCACAAATGGAGTGGAATGATCTTGTATTTATACAACTTGAAGGGGAGAGGTCACACCTTTTCATGCAAGGTTAGCCATCATAAAAATATCATTTCAATTTAATAAATACAATTTACAAGGAAGGTCAACCAAGAAGATAATTACAAAGTTGCCATGTGAAGTGCCTCTTCACATTAAATATTAAAACATAAATAAGGAAGTATGAAGCTCGAAGCTACAATAACATCAACACCTAATACCCACTAACTGAAAATAAGGGTTCTCTCTATTCATCTAGAATACACCTATCCCAAAATAGGATATTTCTAAGATTTTTCCATAGGGATTAGCCCAGTCTCTTAATTATCTATTATTTTATAGGAAATACCTTTTCCTTATAGTCCCTAGGACTACTAAGTGATAAAAAATGGTTTCTCTTGCCTACATGCCACTAAATCTACAACCTACATGTTACTAGTGAAAACCATCCAAGTCTCACGAGTAGCTCTTGGAATCCATCAGGTCTACATGATACTAGCTCTATGTCTTGCATGCTACTAGTTCTACAGCTTGGATACCACTAGTGAAATCCAACTAACATTGAGGTATGGCCAAAACATTCTATAGGCACAACATGCTCCCTTATTATCATCAAAATAGAGCATTGATAAGCTTATCTTATACAAATCATATGATTTACCAATTCAATGATCTCCTCAAAAGGAGAGGAGCAAGATACATATTAAGGGGTATACAACCCTCTACATGTTCCCTCATAGAGTCCTTAACTCCAACTATCTTATGGTGTCATAGAAGTTAGCTCATGTACTGAGCTTGGTTCTATAGCTAGGAAAATAAACTTTCTATAATGAATATCCCAACACCAAGGTCCTAGACTTGCAAATTATCTATGGAAATCCTATGGACTTGTGGGATTGGTTTGACAAGAGGGACATTGTAGTCTCTACATCCCCAAAGTCCACCCTTTGGACCTGTACTCAACATGTGGAAATCATCCAACATATGCCAAGGAATAGGGACAAAAATAATTTCACTTGCAATTAGACCTTGGTAAAAAAAAATTGCTAAGGGTTAACATTATGTCTTATTAAAAATTAGGTATATTATAGTTATAACTAGAAATGGTGCTTATTTGTCCCCACTGTACCAATTTTTAAATTATAGATTTTACTTATTTTCTTTCACTAGATATTTCCCTCCAAAATAATTGTCACTCTCAAACATTAAAGAATATATATAAGCATATGCATATATGTATATGTATATAAATGTATATATGTATGTGTATATACATATATATGTACTACAAATATATGAATGTACATGTATATACATACATATATATGTATATATTCATGTATACATATATACTATATATGGATGTATACACACATATCTATGTATATATGTATATATGCATGCATATATATACATATATGTATGTATATCTATAACTTACATATACATATACACACATATATATACAACACACACACACACACATATATATATACATATGTATGTGTGTGTGTGTGTATATATATATATATATATATATATATATATATATGATTAAACATTAAACAACTTATCCTTACATTTATCAACTACATACATAATATTAACTCCTTTAATAATAGATACTTTACATATCATTTAAAATACAATTACATTATGGGAGACTAAAACATATCATCTTCTTTATTTCCCCTATAAGTTATTATTCCTTGGAAATGGAACAATATTGTGATGGTTTTAAATTTTAGATGGACTACTAAGGTTTATGCCTTCCTAACTCAATAAAATTGAGTGCATCCCAAGTCAAGGATATTTTGAAGATAAAGTAAAAAGTGTAATGAGAGAAAGAGGGTAGGAAGTTTGTTGTAGAGCATCTCATTTTAACCAATAAAATTAATCATCCATACCACAAATATATCTAATAAACCCAAAGGATTAATAAGTAGATGAGATTAGCCACTAAATGGGTGAACTAGGTTAATAAGGCATCTAATTTTAACCTATGCAATGGTTAAAACATATATTATAAGTCACAACAATTAGAGGAAGGTAATTGTTAGCAAGAAATTTGGGGAAACATGAACTGAAGTTCTAAGCCCCAAGTAATTTTTGAGTGTTTTAGTTTATACCCTAGACTTAGTAATATAAAGGTAAAACACTAATTGATTTAGACATGGGATCAACTAAATAGATATTCACTAATTGAAAGATAACATCATATAGATATAATTTTGGTAGTCATTATATTAATCATATTCAAAAGAGTACAATGTATCTCCCCCTGTACTATGCCTATCCCTTCCTTTCTTACATATAATCCTTATACAATTTACATACAATTTCATACAAAGTTCTTACATTCATTCTTCTATTATTTCTTCCTTGATTATCCTTCTTATATATCTCTCATATATATCTCTCTCATACTATCATTCACATAGTTCCCTATACATATGTCTACAAGATGGGATGTAACCCATTTATGCTACCCTAGTCTAGATGGTATCTTTACAATCTTAGGGTTCACAAGCTCTTTGTGAAAAGATGTGGTATGCTTTACTCAATGGTTATGTATTGTTTTGTACTATTACTCTTTCTAACTAACATCATCCCCTTTTCAAAATGTTGAGTTGTCCTCAAGTTGAAACATTACTCTATTGGAATATGATAGTGTTTTAGTCAAGCTCCATTGACAAATGATTGTAATATAGGTTGTATTTTTCTAGAGTCAAGGATTTCATTGATTTGATAAGGGCCCAACCATCTGACTTTGAGTTCACCCTATTTTTTAAATTTACTATCACAAAGTAAGACTATATCATCAAACTTAAATTGTTTAGACCTAATATTTTGATCATGCCATGATTTTTGTTAGTGTCTTTCAGTCCATAGGTGATGTGATTCTTGTTGTCTTTCTTCATCCAATTTATCTAGTTCTTCAAGGTAGTGTTTTATTGATTCATCATCAATTAGTTTTTAGGTTAGTGTTATTCGAGGGTCATGGACCATAAAATTTATTGATATGATAGCTTTCATGCTATACAAGAGATCAAAAAAGAGTGTGTTTGGTGGGTCGTTTATAGGTAGTGTGTTATGCCCAAAGTAGCATAGGAATTTTAATGTCATAGTCAATTTTGTTTGCATCACACATCTTGGTCAAAGTATTTCCTATAATCTTATTTAGTGCTTCACTCACTCTATTTTTATTGTGGGTGGTATAGTGTGTTGTAGTTATGTGTGATCATGAAATTGGCTAATAATTCCTTGATTACTTTGTTAACAAAGCGTTTCCCTTGGTCACTAGTTATAGTGAGTGGAAAACCAAATCTGGTAATGATGTTATGTTAGAGGAATCTTGTTGTGGTCTATGTAGTGCAATCCCTAGTTGGTTCAACTTCATCCCATTTGGTTAAGTAATCTACCTCAGTGATAATGAATCTAGCTTTGGATAGTTTTGTTGGATGATCTATATGTCCTATGAAGTCAATGGCCCATTTCTCAAATGACACCTATGCTAAGACTAGATGGAGGGACATCCCATCTCTGGTAGTAGGTCACCTTATCCTCTAGAAAATATCACATGACTTTAATTTTTGGAATCCTTATATATATTTTTCCACGATAGTCTAGCTAGTAGGATTTTCTAGGTTGTAGTATCTCTATAATTATGTCCCCTACAATTCCTTCATATGCTTCCCTCAATATTTGTTCTTGTTCATGTTCATAAGTTACTCTTTGGAGAATTTCATCTCTACCTCCTTTATATAGCGCTCCCTTAATTAAGGTGAATGGTAGGGCTTTTTGTAAAAATACTTATTTATCATGTGATGTCATGTTTGTGGAGTATTGTCCTATAGAATGTAACTGAGCTACATCATGAAATTTTGCTGATACTATGATTATCCTAAATTGATGAGAGCTTGGTAAGTCTTCTTCCTCTGCCTCATCAGGTTCTTCGCTTGTATAAATTCTAGATAAATAATTGGGACCTTGATTGTTCCCTCCTAGTTTAACCATTATATTGAAATTAAATTCTTGAAATAATAGTAGTCATCAACATATTCTTCCTTGTATCACTAGTTTGTTTAGGAGGAATTTCAAAGGCTCGTGATCAATGTAAAATGTGAATATCTTAGATAGGAGGTAGCGGTGGAATTTATGTATGTGTACACCATGGCTAAGGCCTTCCTTTTAGTAGTAGTATAAATTTTCTTGGCTTGGAAAAGTTTGCAGCTAGAAAAAGCAACGAGGTGATCTTTATTTCCTCTTGGTTGAGCCAAAAATACTCCTATTGCTATCTCAAAGGTGTCTACATGGACATGAAAAGGTGTTGACTAATCCAACAATTCTACATTTTTTTGTTTGAGTGTTCCAAATGATTTTTGACACTTTTTGGTCCATGTGATAGTTTTGTTAGTTTTCTTTTTAAGAAGTTCTTCAAGGGAGATGCTAATTTTGCATATCCTTTGATAAATTTCTTGTGATATCTAGTATAGTCTAAAAAAATTTCACCTTTTGGGTTGTTTTAGGTGGAGGTAATATCATAATTAAGGAAAATTTCATTGGATTGATCATTAGGCCTTCTTTACATATGATGTGTCCTAGTAATGTGCTAAAGGGTACTACAAAAATGCATGTCTTGATATTCAAGGAAATTTCTATAGTCCAACATTTTTTTAGCATGGTCTAGAGGGCTTGGATATTATTTTTGACTAATCCATATATATTCCAATCATCTAGGTAAACTTCTAAGAAGTCATGTATTAACTCTTTAAATGTGTTCATCATGATCCTATTGAAGACTTATGGTGCATTTTTCAATCCAAAAGGCATCACAATATACATGAATGATCCCCATTTTATTGTGAATGTAGTTTTTGGTTGGTCTTCTTCCCTAACTCAAACTTTATGGTGTCTGAAAGACCCATCAATGAATGAATAGATTTCTCTCCTTGTGATATATTCAAGTATTTTCTTGGTAAAGGGAGTAGGGAAGGGAACATGGATGCATGCTCTATTGAGTTCCTGAAAATCTACACATATTCGGATTTCTCCTCTTTTTTTTTATTTTGTACTATCATAGGACTAATCCATTCAAAATCTTTCATTGGTTTAATAATCCATGCCACTAACATTTTGTATATCTTTTTTTTAACTTGTTTCTTCATGTTAGGGTTGAGGCAGTAAGGTCATTTTCAATGTGGCTTGGTCCCCTCTTTCAATTGAATTTTCATTACCACAACTTATTTTATACCTCTCATTTTTGTGAAGGTTCATGGAAATAGTTTTTCATATTCAAATAGTAATTCACTGACTATTGACACAACTAGTTCTTCCCAATAATCACCATTTTTTTCCATTTTAGGATTTCCTTCATGGGCTATATTTTCCTCTCTTAATTGGAGAGGATGGTTATATTATTCTTCTTTAGAATATTTTTCCGATTGTATTTCCCTTTCTCCTTCTTCCACCATGATCTCAATTTTTGGATTTAGTTCTTCTTCATCCTTTTGTATTTTCTAATATCATTTTGGTGTTGGTTATGTTTATTTATCCATCCATTCAATTAGTTTCCAAATTCATTGACTGTGAGGTGGAGGAATTGTTGGTTGTTAAGAACATGTGTGTTCCAAAATTGGTTTGAATATAATCTCCTTAATTCTTCTTATTGCGATACAAATTTGATTGTTTTCATCCCAAAAGGAAAATGTATGGATGAAGTCATGTTGGATCTCCTTCCAATCCTTAGTTTCTCCTTGTCTTTCCTGATTGGTGTACCAAGTTTGGACTATTGGTGTAAGGGTCCAATAAAATAGTTGAACATAAAGGTGGTGGTCATATTCTCCATCTTTTCCCCATATGTGGATGCAAATTTGAATATGTTCTTTTGTTGTAGTTGTTCATTTATATTTGGGGATTAGATTGTATTCACCATCTTCTTTGAGATATCGAGCCTTGATTAAGATCTAAAATATATGTCATGTGGAAATAGAATGCATGTGTGTATGCCACTAGCATTGAACATTACATATCAGAGTGTCTTAAAGGGTGGTGATCCTGGTAGTTTCACTTTAGAATGTTCTTTCCATATCTACAATATAGTCTTCTTCATCACCTACTCTAGAAAACTTTGGTAGTTTAATATGTGAAATCCCTCTTTGGATGTGATTGATGTGTTTTGGAGTTTTTGTCCCTTCTAATATTCCATATGTAGTGGGTTAGTGTCTTTGTATCATGAATACTCTTTTGAATATATATAGTTTATGTTGTGGTAATACAGCGGGGTAAGTTTTTAAAATGGCCATACTTTCTTTTCTTCCACATAGCTTCTCACTTCCTTTTCTTCTAGTGGAATGTGGAACATCCTATTATCATCTACAAAAGAGAACTCTTCTTTTCTAGAGTCTATTATCCCATTAGAATTCACAAACCATCTCAATCCAAGTAATGCTTTAAAGGTATTAAAAGGTTCCTCCATCTCAACAACATCAAAATCAACAACTTGTGTAATCCCTTTTATGTTTACCTCTACATTCTTCCATGTGCCTAATGTCTCCATACTAGAACCATCTTCTAAATTGATGTTCATTAGTTTTCTAATGAGCTTAGGTTTTCCTAGCCTCTCCCAAATGGTTTCCAAAATGATATTTAGGTCTGCACCTAGATCTATCATTACATGTTCAAATTTATTTTTATTTAGGTTTGTAGTAATTAGAAGAGGACAATTCTTCCAATTTTGTTCTTCCACAATTTGATGAAACTATTGTTATTTTTATTGTTCCAATATTTTCCCAATTATTTCAATTTCACTAGAAGATATTTTTACTAAGCCAAGGAGGCTAAATTTTTTAACATCATCACTTCTTCCTCTGAAAAATAGACCTTGTTTCATTTGTTTGTTGTTTAATTTGTTGCTTTTCCTTCTCTGCTATTTTATCATGGTGTTTCTTACTTGGATGGAAGTAGTCATACTATTCTTCTAGTTTTGATTCTTTAGTAATTTCTTCAATCTCCCTTCTATGTCTTTCAATATTTGTTCCATGTCTAGTTAATACAGTAACATTATTCTTTTTTATTTCAAATTTCTTGTTTATATTTGTTTGTAGTGCTTGTTCTTCTCCATAATAGTATTCATTTGATGTGTTTGATGAATAGTTATCTATTCTTTGACAACTTTTGACTCCTTACAATACTGTTCTAAGCACTCTAGCTCCTTTATTATCTTGTAGATTGCCACTTCTAAAACGTGTTGTATTCTAATAGTATTGTTGTGCCTTATCATTGTTGTCACGGAAGTTTGCACCCTTGTGTTATGCCTTGCATAACCACCCCACTTTGATCTGGATCAAAATGGGTCCCCCTTGTTGTCTCTTTCTCGTTGGCCTTTGGTTTTCTGCCTTAGGCATTTTCCTTTCAAAGTTCTGTCGAAGGCGGAACTGGGACCAATACCAGACTTGGAAATTCCTTCTTTGTTCCATTTTTTGTTTCCTCCCTGGTTCCGGTTCCGACTATTCTTTGTCTCCTTCCTTTGTTCTTTGTCAGAGTCGGGTCCAGGACCAACTCGAAATCTTGAACTTTCTCAAAGTTCCTCGTTCGGGTCCCATCCTGGGTCCGATCCTGCCCTTTTCTTCCCTCTTCGTTGGTCTTTGTCGGTTTGTGTCCTTTGCCTTAGGTGTTTTCTTTTTGGCCTTGGGCATTTTGTTTCATGTGTTTTGGTAGACCCGGACCCGGAATAGATTCCGAACTTGGAACTTCTTCCAAGCTCCATTTTTGTTCCTTCCTCGGCCCCGGTCTCCCTGCTTTGGTCTTTTCTCCCTTGCGCATCTTTTTGTGTTGTTCCACTTGTCCTGTTCTTTTGATTTTGTTTCTTTTGCTTTGTCGTGGGGTTGTCCTCCCCCTTTCCTCATTCTCTTTCTGTTCCTTTCTTCCTCCAGTTTTCAATGGCATCAGAGGCGGGCTCGGAACGGAATCCGAACCTGAAACTTGGAGAAGTTTTTGGTTTGGATTTTGGTTCCAACCCCAGTTCCACCTTGTTCGTCGCTCTGCTCTGGCTCCGCCAGTGTTTTGTTCTCATCCTTCGTGTTTTTCCTTTTCTTGCGAATGCGGATCCGGGACGAGGTATGAACTCGAGAATGTTGATTATTTCCCTAGCTCGTTTCCCACCTGACCCCGGTCCTGGTTCCGATTTTCCTTCGACCCCGCCCCTGCCAGTTTTGAAGGCGAGGGATGCCATTTTTGGGTCATGTTTTGTCCCGGTCCTAGTTCTATCGGGACTTGTTTAAATATTGCTTCCCATGCCCGTGTTGACTCCGCCTTCACCAGAGTTGAGCTTCTTTTTGGTAATAGGCATAATATTAATGTATTGTTCTAACAAAGACCTTGTTTTGCAGGATCAAATCATGTGCATGGGGATATTTCTTGGGGATCTCGATGAGGGATGTCCTACTGACCGAAAGAGGGGCCCACCGAAAGAAATTAGAGTTCGCCGAGAGAAAGACTTCACTCTGTGGTCTTGCCGAAAGGACACAGTCTTGCCGATGGTCTTTACAAGATCGGTATTACCTATGTGGCTCGCTGAAACATCTCATCGACTATCCCAGGCTACATCGACAACTTGTAGAAGAACGGACCTGGAGCGGGAAGAGCGCTGAAGGAAGAAGATAAAGTCGTGAGTCATAATGCCAGCTAGTGTTTCCTAATGGGGGTAGCTCAACATTAATGGTGATATTTTAGGGCACTCAAAGTAGCACCGCTAGAGTTCGAAAATGGACATGGAGGCCATAAATAAGTGTGGTAGCTGCAAAAGATCTACAGATCTTTCCAAGAGACAATCTTCACCGACATAAGACAACAAGGATTCAAATTGATGATGGAATGGGCTTTTGTTGAGGATCTGGGTGCCGACCCTCTAACACCGTGGGTACTTTGTAAACCCTAAAAAAAAATGGGGGCCAACTTTCTCTTTGGGAGGAGGTGTATATATGGCATTCTTGCCTCTTTGTAAAGGGTTTAAAAAATTCAGTGTTAGCACTTCTAGGTTTAGAGAGCTGTTAGGAGTTAGTCAGCTAGCAGAAGGAGATCGAGTTGCATCTTGATTCTCAGTAATGAGAGCTTCTCTTGTCTTCTTGGTTAGCAGTTAGATTCAGTAGAAGATTAGTGTATCTTTTAGTTTTCTTAGTGTAAATGGAAACAATTTGAAATTATAGATTTTCTGTACACTGGTGATTGTGCCAGATTTGTAAATGTTGCTTATCTGTCTCACCCATAGTAGAAGCAACCAGATTCGAATCTACTTCATATTGTGTTCCAGAATGGTATTTATCTTAAGTTAATCATTTGATTTTGAAAGCTTTCAAGGAATAAAATCTCATTTTATGGTTTTACTTAAATGGCAGTTTATAATCAGTTGTTGAAATTAGCACTATGAATGAATGATACTGTGTGTTAATCACAAGTTAATTTTGTTCTTCGATTTTTAGTTTATAAATTCCTTGAAAGTTATCAAGTCCGGTTAAGGTTGGATGAACTATTGTTCTTTTCTATTTCAAAACCCTGATCCATCTTTTTATATTTCTCTAAAACCCCTGGTTAGTATAGGATTTATTTCATGTTTGATCTTGGAGCAATCCAAAAGCCCAACACCAGCAGGCCCCTTGAATATTACTGTTGCATTGGCCACTGAGCAACATCAACACAGTTGAGACCCAACTACAAAGACCTTGGGAGCTAAGGCATCCATGTGTTTCCTTTCTCTTTCAGGAGAAGCAGAGTAGCAATATTTTGCTTGCATTGTTGTGGTGCCAAAATCGCCATCAACACATTGCTAAGATGATAAAATTGCTTTCACCACCTTGTGAAACATGGGATGATCTCCTTAAGTGTGAGATTAGATGATGAATATCAACCTCTAGAGAGGGTTGGTTCCCCTTGGAACTTCACCTAATTAACCTATCATACTACTAATATTGAGAAAATGAGTTAAAGGAAACATGAAAGTGAATCCTAAGATTAAAAGGTGGTGTACTAAATGATTTTTCAAGGCCTATATTTTTGTCCCAACACATACATAACTTAGTATTTTGTATGTATTTGCAAAATTGTTTCATAACAAGGCTTGGTGTGTTAAAAATAGTGTTTAGAAGGAGCTAGAAGTGCTATCACATCTTAAACTCTATTCCTAACTAGTTAACACAATTTATGACCTACAAAAATGCATACTTTCTTTTCAAAGGAAAGGAAAATAGTATATAAATCAAGGGGAAAAGATATCACCACAAGATTACTTATCAACTATCTAAAATATTTGCACAATAAACAAAAAATGAGAAGGTAAAAATAACTTATTTTATTGATCAAAAAGTGTTACATACTATTGTACAAGCTTGAAAATTGAGTAACAAAGCTACTCCAACTTGAAACAACTTTGAAAAGAAATTACAATGCAAAGCTATAAGAGAAAGAACTAACCAAAACTACCTTTAGGCTTACCTTGTATGCTTCTGAATAGCTTACAAGAAATTAGGAACATGTGCTTGATGGGTCAAACTTCTTTGGATTTCTAAAAGAGATATCCCTACTTTGCAACCCTAAAACTACTCCAAAAAGGTGCTTGAGTGAGGAAAAAGTCTTTCCTTGACCTTATACACCATCAAGGAACCTTAAATAGCTCCTAGATGCCCTCAAAAGGATCAAACTAATTCAAAACTATCTCCTAGATATGCTCCAATTGTTGCATAGCTCATTCAATTGCCTTAGATTCTTAGAAGAAAGCATAACTGATCTCCACCCTTGCAACTGCACATAAATTCCCCTAAATTGACACATAATCCATGTGGAAAATTCTTGAAAATAATTACAAGGACGATATATGCCACATATCTGATGTCTTAAAAATCTCTTTATGTTGATATCTATCACTTGACTTCTTCTACATTATCTACCAAGATCCGACACAAAAGATCCATGTAGATCGTTGCTTTCTTCATCAGTGATCCCCACTATTTTCTTCTTTGCATGAATTAAGACATTGTGATCTCAAATATGGTTTGAAACTACATGCATTCCTTGACATTTGACAACAATAATAGACAAGCTTATAATGTTGCATGACCATCCTCACCTTTGGGTAAACTACCTTTTGAAGACTTAAATAATTCTTTTATCACTAAAACACTATCACGCATCTTCAAATCTTTGTCCTTTGATCATAATTACATCTTTCTAGAGGAAACTCTCCTTACACAATTTTTTCATCAATAACATTCATTTTAATTGCACTGAAATTCACAACAATCATGTATTTCTTAGAACTTACAACTGTTATGTGCATACCTATGGCATTTGATGCACAACCTTTATTGATCAATCACTATCCTCTATTTCATTTTACAACTTCTATACCTACCTTAGAAGATGCTAGCGTTTAATGAATTTCTTGACATATATTATCATTTTCATCTTTATTCTCATAATCCTTTGCAACATAGTCATAATACATAGTGCATAATCAATACTCCAAGATTGCAAATGATACACAAGAGAAAAGTGGGTCTTTGTCAATATAAACATACCTTCCATCTTCTACTTCAGAAACCTGAAACTTGAGACTATAACAATGATAAAATACCTTAGCCTTAAAGAAAAGACCTCCAAAAAGATATCATCTTCATGATCACTTCCAGACTTTGCATCATTTATTGCTACATGATTTATCACCCTTTGGACCTAATTTTACTCCTTGAATGTGTAGAAAACTAGCAATAAATGTTCTCTAGGAAATTGACCCTTTTGATGATGAACATGGCCACTATTTCTTAGATCTAAGGGGTTGTCTTGAGTCCCCCAAACTACATTTATTCTCACCATTTCTAGAGTAGATTTTTAGCATAGAGTTAATTACTTACGCAACCAATGAAGATGCATGGGTAGCTCCATTTCCTTCAAGAAAGATTTTTGTGGATCTTTCTCTAAGTCCTATTTTTAGGTGGTATTTTTCACCACATTTCAATGAAGTGGTGTGACTTGAAACTCCTTGGAATTATACAATTCCATATATTTTAGCAAACTTCCATCCCTTTCACTTTCTCTAGCAACTATGGCAATCTCTCTGAAGCTGTTTTCACCACTGGTAAAGCTTACCAATCCTAATAATCTTCACTAAAAGAAGTCAATATGCAACATTCAAACAAGCTAGAAATTCAAAGAAATGTTCTAAAAATTAGAATAACAAAGACTAATTTTTTGTCAAACTTGAGCACATACCAACAGTTTTTGTCTTCCTGAAACTAGTAGAATAACTTGGATTCACTAGGTGTGTGAATATTTTTCCTACAAAGGAAGATATTGTTGACATATACACCAAATACTAGCAATGATAAGGACAAGTTTTGAACTGTGGTAGTTCAAATAGTCCCATCAAGTGTGCCAAAAACTGTTGTCACAAAAGTGTGCACCCTTGCTAAGATGATAAAATCATTCATCCACCTCATGAAACATGGGATGATCTCCTTGAGTGTGGGATAAAATGATGAAGATAAACCTCCAAAGAGGATTGGTTCCCCTTGAAACTTCACCCAATTAACCTATCCTACTATTGATGTTGAGAAAAGGGGTGAAAGAAAACATGAAAGTGAATCCTAAGATTAAAAGGTCATGCACCAAATAATTTTTTCAAGGCCTATATTATTGTTTGGACTCAAAATGATCAACAATCTAAACCTAACATAGACACAACATAGTATTTTGTACGTCTTTTCAAAAGTGTTTCATAACAAGGCTTGGTGTGTTAAAAATAGCATTTAGAAGAAGTTATAAAGGCTATCACAAATTAAAATCTATTACTAAATGGTTAACATAAGTTATGACCTACAAAAATGCATACTTTTTGTTCAAAGGAAAGGAAATAGGACAAAAATAAAGGGGAAAAGATATCACCACAAGATTACTTATCAATTATCTAAAATATTTGCACAATAAACAACAAATGAGAAGGTAAAAATAGCTTATTTTATTGATCAAAAAATGTTACATACTATTGTACAAGCTTGAAAATTGAGTTACAAAGTTGCTCCAGCTTGAAAGAACTTAGAAAAGAAGTTACAATGCAAAGCTAGAAGAGAAAGAAGTAACTAAACATGGCTTTAGGATTGCCTTTTATGTTGCTCAACAACTTGCAAGAAACTAGGAACCTGTGCTTGCTTGTTCAAACCTCTTTGGGCGTCCAAAAAAGATATCCCTAATTTATAGCCCCTAAAACTACTCCAAAAAGGTACTTGAGTGAAGAAAAAGTCTTTCCTTGACCTTATCCACCATCAAGGCTCCTTAACAACTCCTAGACGCCCTCAAAAGGCTCAAACTGAGTCAAAACTACCTCCTAGATATGCTCCAACTTTTGCACAACTCATTCAACTATCCTAGATGCTTGGAAGAAAGCATAACTAATCTCCACCCCTGCAATTGCTCATAATTTCCCCTAAATTGACTCATAATCCATGTGGAAAATGATTGGAAATAATTATAAGGTTGAGGGATACCACATATCTCATATCTTAGAAGTCTCTTTATGTTGATATCTATTACTTGACTTCTTCTGCATTATCAACCAACAGTTGACACAAAAAATCCATGTAGATCACTACTTTCTTCATCAATGAGCCTCACTATTTTCTTCTTTGCATGACTTAAGACATTGTGATCTCAAATATGGTTTGAAAATGCATGCATTCTGTGACAATTGACAACAATAATAGACATGCTTACAATGTTACATGACCATCCTCACCTTTGGATAAACTACCTTTTGAAAATTTAAACTATCCTTTTATCACTGAAACACTATCACACATATTCAAATATGTTGTCCTTTGATCATGATTACATATTTCTAGAGAAAACTCTCCTTACCCAAAATTTTCATCCATAACACTCATTTCCATTGCACTAAAATTCACAACAATCATGTATTTTTCATAACTTGCAACTATTATGTGCATATTTGTGGTATTTGATACACAAACTTTATTGATCAGTCATTGTCCTCTATTTCCTTTTGCACCTTATGTAATTGCCTTAGAAGATGCTAGATCTTAATGAATTTCTTGAACTATATAATCATTGTCCTCTTTATTTTCATAATCCTTTGCAACATAGTCATAATACATACTGCATAATCCTTAAACCAATATTTCAAATGATACACAAGAGAAAAATGGGTCTTCATCATTATAAACATACCTTCCATCTTCTACTTCAAAAACTTGAAACTTGAGACTATAACAATGATAAAATACCTTATCCTTAAAGAAAAGATCTCCAAAAAGGTATCATCTTCATGATCACTTCCAAACTCTGCATCATTTACTACTACATGATTAATCACCCGTTGGGCCTAATTTTACTTCTTGAAAGTGTAGAAAACTAGCAAGAAATGTTCTCTAGGAAATTGACCTTTTTGATGATGAACCTAGCCACTATTTCTTAGATCTAAGGAGTTGGCTTGAGTCTCCCAAACTACATTTCTTCTCACCATTTCTAGAGTAGACCTACAACATAGAGTTGATTACTTACTATAGCAACTAATGAATGCATGGATAGCTCCATTTCCTTTAGGAAATATGTTTCTAGATCTTTCTCTAAGTCCTATTTTGAAGGTTATATTTTTCACCACATGTCAAGGAAGTGGTATGACTTTACGCTCCTTCTTGGAATTATAGAGTTCTATACATTTTAGAAAACTTTCATCCTTGTCACTTTCTCTAGCAACTATGGCAATCTCTCTAAAGTTTTTTTCAACACTGGAAAAGCTTACCAATCCTAATAAAATTATTAAACCCCTTTTCTACGCTAGCCAGTGAGCCATAATATGACCTATATATCAATACAAGTCAATCCCAACCTAAAACATCATGAAAACCTAAAAGTAGAGAATCATGTGAACCCTCACATTGGCTTTCATTGTCATCCTTTGAACTTATATCCCTACATCATTGATATTTATTTAGTTAACCCATCCTTTTCTACATGAATTTCAAAGCCATCTTTTGGGAACCACTACATATTGGATTGGAGGATTATATTTTATTGCAAATATAAAGTCTTTAGCACCATATGCAACAACTTCCATAATTGCTCTTGTGATATGTTTTTAGTTGTGAGGAATAAGTTTCTTCTAATTTGTTGTCCAATGTCACGATAACTCTCCATGTCTTGCAAATCATGCAAGTTTTCCTTCTGCATCCATAAGGAACAGACATACTGACTCTTTATCATTGACTTTTCCCTTTGAATTCTTTGAAGTTTTATCTTTCATATCATTTGTGTTGTTGATTTTTCCCCTAAAAATCCTATAACCCTCTTTCACTAAAACCTTAAATCCTAAGGAAACACACTACCTCTTGTTGGGGAGCCCAAGAACATAGAAAAAATTGAATTCTACCTCTATTCATGGCAAGTTATCATGGAGTTTCCACCATTTCTCTAAGAACCCTGCCCTTATTCACTTATCTCTAGTTATCTTATAAACTTTGTGTTCATATAGGGTCTTAACATGGTCTATCTTCAAGCTTGAGAATGCCCTTATAAGGACTCTTCATGAATCTTTCTAGCTTATTTATGATTCTCCACCCTATAAACTATTCACTTTGTGACTGTGGAAGACCCTTTTATGACTATCAATCCTTGACATAATATGTAAAATTTCTATTGCTAAACCTTACCACATTTCACATATTATGATTGAACCAAACACCAGTGCACATGGCAAGGCCATATTTGGGTATGAAGGCTTTCATAGGTGCATTTTTCTCATCCTATACTATTGTAAATTGTTATCTTCTTTGTGCATTGTTTCTTTCTTTAAGGTGTCATGACTTATTCATAACCAGCTAACTGTCATCATGCTTTTGAACCTATCTTTTAACCATTGTCTATGACACATCATATTTGTCCCTTCAAATACAAATAACAATGGTCTTCAATGTTATCTTTGAGTCACTCTTCAGCTAACTATTGTTTCCTTAAAACCCTCAACTTTAATTCCTTGAGAATTTGCAACACATCCTCTAACTAGAAACCCTTGTTACTTAGAAAAGCTAAGATAGGATAACTTGATTATGTTCAACTAGAAGATCCTTATAAATTCTCAATTTTCACAAATTCTCCTATTAGCTAGAGGTTTCATGAGATTGATCCCATGGGTTCCAAAGTGACCTGGGTAGGGAGAAATATCTCACTTTTTAACCTCTTCCCTATAGGCATGATGACTAAAAGAAAATCATCCTCACAAACAACACACAAATGAGAAGCCTTTGCAAAGGAAAATGAACCTATTAGATATTGATGAATGGTAAAGACAAAAATACACTTGGAAACCACTTTCACATTACAGAACATGAACTTTATTCCTATCTAGATTGAAAGAGACTTCCTTTTAAGCATTTTTAAAAACAAGTTCTACATCGAAACTATACATCACTATCCCTTAATATGAATCCAATATGTGCATGTTACCACCCATGACAGAAAAAAAAAACATTAGTCTTCCATCATTACTAAAATTTATTCCTAATGCATCAAATTCTTCTCTTTTAACAAAAAAAGTCTCAAATGATCATTTGCAACAAACTTATTATTTACAAGAAAAAAATTCTTCCTAGCACATACAAAGTTATGCAACCAAAAAGTAATCTGATAATATCGTTGCATCTACTGTTGCACACAATATAAAATGCCTCAAATATTTATCTTTTCCTTGCACTATTAGTCCCTACAAGTTATTTTATGATGCATGGTATTGTCATCAAGATCTTTGCATTTGATTGTCCATTTCCTTCAAACAAATGTAGAAGTTGAGAAAGCCAAACAAATGTAGAAGTTGAGAAAGCCAACTTCATAGACCTCGAAGATCACCTGCATGCAAATAACCTATCACATAAAGGAAGAGATGGAGACAAAAAAACAAGGGTGCTCTGCAAGCTTCAAGAGAGATTGCATTGACTTAATTGAAATAATTACAAAGATCAATCCTTAAAAGGAGATCCTGCAAAACCTAAAATTAACCCTAATAGGTAGACATTTAATAATTAATATAATTATTAAATATCACAATCTGCAAACTAAAGTGAAATCTTAAGAGAGGAATAAAGGTGACTTAATTAACATAATTAAGTTAAAACATTTACTCTAACAACAAAGACTTGTGCTATGATTGTCTTTTGGTGAACTTATGCCTACCATTTTTTCTACCATTGTTGCATGAATAGTAATTTCCAACCATCTCACTTTCTAACCATGGCCAACAAAAGAAACTTTCCTTCATGAAACATATGTTAGGATTAAAGTCCTATGAGGTGACAATTTTGGAGATATTTTCTAATTGCACAAATTTGAGATGTGTAACCCAGTGCCAATGATATGTTTTAGAAGTATCTTGAAAGAAGTTGTAAAAGCATAAAATGTATGGTTGGAATTTAACATTCCCAATGCACTCATTTACTTATCTTCACCCATTACTTTTTGTTCTTTTCGCTTCTTCTTTTGTTGCATAAAACATTACTTTTTGAGATAATTTTTGCATCATTAGAAAGGCTTCATACTTCATATTAGATGCATGTTCACATCTTCTCTTTCTTGCCAATATAGAAGCTACCTCAAACATTGAATTTTCATAATTTTTTTGACAATAATATTGGCATTCAACATGGTTATGAAAGTATTAATAGTAAATAAGGGCTTTCAACAAGGTTTGGAATCTGTATCAACTATGGGAGGGTTTCAAGAAACAACACACCTGAAGATATCGAAATTGAGCACCTATTAAGGTTGAAAATTACATTTTCTCCCTTCAATATGATGTTTGACATAATCCTACGCACCATAAGTTTTCTAGTTGGTTTAGGGAAAGTGCTAAGGAAGTGGAAACCCTAAGAACATTGAATCTAAATGCACTAGAAAATTTGTCAACATCTTTGGTGACTTCTACTAATGTTTTTCCTACTAAAACATATATGACTAGTAGCCTAGCTTGTTCATTAGGCATAGAGTTGGTTGATACTAAGACAAACTAAAAACTAGATTTTGTTAGAGTAAAAGGTATTTCCTAATTAATTAATTATTTAATTATTAGGTTCTTTTTCCTCTAATTACTTGAGCTTTCTTAGGCCATGTTCTTTTTATGTCTCATGTCATAGGATGAGGACATATGTCATGATCTTGCTTTAATGACAAGGGAGAAAACCTGAGACACAGAAATAATGCACACAACTAGCAAACTTTATTATTATTAAATAATGGAAATCTTACATGCAGAGGATCACAAATCTTCGAGCTTTGCGATACATGCAAGCTACAAAAGTTTTAGAAGTTACAAAAATTACATAAGTTTCCCTTTTCGTAGCATGCGAACTCTTTTCCCCAAAAAGCTACCAAAAATTAGAAAAATCCCCCATAAATATCCCATTTTTTCATTTAGAGCCAAAAACAACATTCGACTTATGAGTTTTGGTGGTTTGGCACCAAGAATTACAATTTGAAATTCAAAAATTAAAACACCATTTCAAAATCAACACATTTTGAAAGTGTACCAACTTTCGGGAGCCATAACTTTTGATCCGAGACTATTTTTTGAACCGTTTGAACCGTCAAAAAGGTCTCAGAGTCAAGAACATGTTCAAAATCCACTATGCTGATTTTGACAAGTTTTGGGCCATTTCAAGGTCGTTTAGTGCCTCAAACCTAATCTGAAAGGTTTTCAGGTGCTTTTTTGGGAGACTGAAACTACAATATCTTTCAAACCGGGAAGCTCTTGGCCCGATTCTTTCATCAGTCTTCTTATTTTTCTATTCTAAATCCTCCCATATAATTTTTGTTCCAAAACACCTTCAAATTCCAATAGCTGCTAAAAATGGTAGTCCAAAACACCTTCAAATTCCAATAGCTACTAAAAATAGCAGTTGACTAGAAAATGCAAAAAAAAAAAGAACTGAAAGTGGGGATTTACATAATGACGAAAAGGGTATCCAAAAATACAAAGACATCTACAAAAAGCTAACCAAAGGAAATATAAATGTAATGCATATTTTTGGGTGATGCAAGATTGCCCTTACACCACTGGATGCTCCTGCATCATTTAACCTCACCTAGGGTTACTTGGTTAATTATCCTTTTATAAGGATTCTCTTGTATTATCATTAGAAGGTGCACATGTTAATCAATGATTCATTCTTTTTTGGATCAATATGTAACGCCCCGACTTAGTTACATTATAACAAAGAGCAAAAACAAAGTTAACAATTTTTTTTTTTTTTTATTGTTTAAACATATGTTATAAAGTATCTAAGATGTTGTTATATAAACTTAACACATTGATCATCAACAAAAGTACAAATTTGATTTCATGTAAGATCCAGTTATAAAACTACATACAATCAAATATTCCAAATGTCCATTTTACATAAAGCGAGATTTCAAAGAATCTCCATACATCAAAGGTGGTACAATTTGTACGCTCTTACATAAGAGATGATTTACAAAACATAAAGTGTTCATCTGACATCTGATACAATATCCACGAACAAGCTCCGCATCAACAGTCACGAACAAAGTAGTAACTGGAAACTGCTGCAAGCTTAGGATCAACTGCAAGAAAGATCAAATAAAGGTGTAGCACGGTTTCCTCCCGACCATGTGGAACCCAAAGGTCCACTCCCTCCGTGCTAGGAGATACTGACAGGTCCACAAACAAAGCAGATATAACATCATGTTTATGGGGTTTACAATTCACAATATGACATAATGTTTACAAATCAAATGGATAAAATCATAGTATCAAGTTACATTAAATTGAAATCTCAACAAAAGGAAACACCATCATGATATAGAATAAGAGAGTGTCATCACATTGTCAGGATAGGTTACCCTGGTGAATCTTCCTAGACTACTGGCCCTCACCAAGAGTTACCCTGGTAGCCTCTACCGATTCCCGGCCCCTATGCACTAATGCGGTGTCGTTACATCTTTCAAGAGGACAAGATGGCGACTTGCCATTCCAGGCCTTCTCAGCCTTTTCTCAACCTAAACGAGCGTTAAGAAATAGGCGAGGCATACCATTATCTGATTTAGTGTTTAGAACTACCCAACCCCTAAAATATTAGTTAGGTTATCACTTAATTAACACACCTACATTAGGTTACCCAAACAATCACTATAGGATTTCGGCCCCTAACGCAAGCCACTCTCTCTATAACATGACTCAACATAAAATCAGTCTAGGGAATGCTATCAAGCACATAAATCAAAACCAAAATGTTTACATCCTTCACTAGAGGCAAATCACAATCTCTAGGATGTCACTTCGAAAACCACAAAATAATACGAAGCTATATTCCCCACGTAAAACAATTGTAATACGAACAATATGATCATTATGTCAAACACTTAACAACTCTTTTTCTCTTTTTTAACTTTTAAAGAAAATAAAGTAACCATCATTATCATCATGAATACATTCGCAACCAATAGTTTCATTTAATCATTCTCAGTGAAATTACAATTTTCTAATAAACAAACTTTTGAGAATATCATAAATTAAAGTGTACTAAGTTTACAATATGAATCTTATTTAACTACTTTTGATGAAATGAAAATAATTATTTCAAAGTTGTGAATACACTCTCAAATAGAGGTTAATAATATAAGTTCTAAACTTAAGGTACTATAGGATTTAATCCAATTAATAATTTTGCTTATTCTTTTTCTAATATTAGAAGGATTTAAAAATGTAATTGTTTTGTCATAAAGAATCTGCCACCGTAATTCTTAACATGATGACTTGTAGCTAAGTCAATGACTAACAACTAGTTTTGTGCTTTCACTGGTAGAAGAAAAAGCGTATACACTGATACAGGGATTCCTTTTCATGCAAAAAAGCTATTTCCTTCTATATTTTAACAGTTGAAGAATCAGTTGAGTGTGCGTTTTATGGTCATCTACCTTTACACGGCCATGCATAAAATTTACGGATATTCATGAAACAATTGAAGACTCTCACAGTAGAAAACAAAACTATAGTATAAATCATGGATAGAGGAGAATAGGAGGGCGCGGTAATAAATTACACAGGAATATCAAAGAAAGTAAGACGCAGAAATCACAAGGTGGACTCATGCAGTTTACTCACATCAAATTACAGGGAGAAACTCGCGCCTTAATAAGAGGTCTAAGCCATAAAAAGAAAGAATCCTCTCTGGTATATATATATATCCTACGTAACATACGAAAAGTTTCCAACGCCTCACCTGGAAGATATACCGAACTCATAACTCAAAGTAATAAGAAAGTGAATTATAACGGATGCCTGATGAATAGTATCTAAAGTAATATTATACATAAATTTTGTCATCCATTAGATAAGACCAACTCCGAATTTAGTGAAAAGAATAATCTTCGATACTCATTAAATATTTTAAGCATCTATACGGAGGACTTCAGTGGTAGAAATGGTTTAATTTTCATATCCTAAATTTGTCGACACTATACTTATAACAGCACAGAGTATAGAATAAAAAGATTAGGCATTGAAGATAATTGTGCACAGTTTAAACATAGCTCTGAAAATTCCTATACTTATTTTTCAATGATCTGATTTATAGATTTATAACAAAGGTTCGCCTTGGATACAAAGATTATGGAGATTAAGGAAAATTCTAATGTTAGATCCGCTATCAACCGCCTAGGAATAATAGAAAGAAAACATGCCTTTCTTTATACGTATTATCATTATTTACAACTTATAAAAAAATTTAAAAGAGTGCGCTCTTATATACTGTAACAGAATAAAATTGTGGAACAAGATGAGGGCGTGGGAAAATAATGTGCTATATAGAACTGTATTGATTAAAATCTTTTCAAGAAACAATACATTACATGCACACAGGTATTCTGATTTCATTAGATTATAAAATGGCAGAATATTTAAGGATATGAAATGGTTTTATAGTGGTTTGTATGACATCTATTATCTTGACACATGAAATGAATAACACTGATCACTCTTAATAACTCACAAGATTGGAAACCCTCAAAACTATCGACACCAGTTGTTTACAAGAGGTTAATATTCTAATTAGCTATAAGCTGGGCCTGATTCATATGGCACAAAGATTCTAAATACGGCAGGAGTTTCGGCAAATCAAGCTTAAGAACCAAAATATGACATTGCATCCAATTTAATTTTATTTCATTTATATTTTATTTTATTTTTATTTTTTTCTAATCGAATTCTGTTGCATGTGCAGGTTCAGTAAAATGAATTTCTACAATAAATTTCCAGAAATTAAATACAAGAACTTGAAATCAGAAGAGAACCTGTTAAAACTTGAAAACTGACTGAATAACAATTCTTTGAAGACTTTTGTCAAATCCCCAAGTCAAATCACCAGATTTCAATGAAGAATTTGCAATGATCTCAGCTTCAAAATTACTCTTCAAACAAAATCCTAAAGAAAAACTCTTCAGAAACAATTGATGTACTAAAATTTTTTGCTAAAAAGTTGCTGGTGTAAAATTCTTCCTGTGAATGTATTCACAATCCCCAATTTTCCAAAAGATGTAAATTCATGCAATCAAGATTTCCAATCATTCAATTTTAACTGACAGTTTCATTTGCATTGTAAATAACTAATTCAGTTCAACTCATTCTTAAAATATCAGAACAAACCTTTAACAGACAATCAGAGATTTGTAACTCGTCGAAAATATCTTGTTTTTAAAATATCTATTTCACACAATTCAATTTGTACAATTAAAACAACAATAATATTATTTTAATTAAAAGCATTGCAAGGAATTAACTTTCACTGATAAATTCAACAACATATTTAATTTAACTTAATAAATTAAATCACAAACATTGGCATAAACATTAATAAACATTTAATAAAATCAATATTAAATACACAAACACAAAACAATATATATTTGAACATGACAAGACAAATTGGGCTATACGGGGTAACACAAAGATACTCGTTCAAAAACGAACGATGGTTTAAAAGGACCTGTCAATACCTCCGATAACATATTAATAATGAATTAGGGTACACTTAGACCTGTCAAGCAGGTGGAGCTGTTACCCGGTACCTGTGTCTGGAAGAAAACATCAAAGTTAAAACATGTATATATAAACTCATGTTAGAAAACACACTGTGAATAAGAATTGCAGTGTAGCAGGGTACTCACGAAAGAGTAATGCTACATTGTCTTATCCACCGACACAAACGAGCAAGATCAATCATATCAACATGATAACATAAGCAATAATTATAACCAATAAGCTATATCATGAATGAAACTATCACAGTATCATCGAACCAACATAACCAAATAACCAGGATGTCAATGTATCATTCACAAAAATCAAAACAACATAGTATCCAGAATCAACTAAGCATCTAACAAACAGAATCAAACTAAACAGTATGTCTAAACTGGACGGACACTACACAATAGCTCGTAGCATCCATAGCTTTGTTATTCTCTTTTTTTGTGACATGTTTGATTGGAGGTGATCCATAGGAGCTATGGAGTTGATTTTTCTCAACTTCAACAAACTTGAAAACTTGTTGTAACACCTTAAGGACCACTAGCTAAACACCTAACAACTCATCACACTTGGAGAAAAGACAAATTAACAATGTGAATCAATACTTATTGACTTGAAAGAAAATCTATCCTAACCTACCCTAACTAGTAGCAAGACTCACTCAAACAAAACCATTGACTGGTTCCTTAAAGTATCTTCCTTTTCTCATAAATTTACAATGGCTTTCATGCTTATGGATAGCCAAGAGGAGGTGAAACATAAATGGATATTCAATGACCAACTACAATGCTTCTTGAAGAACAAAAATATACTCACTAGAATGTTATGAATGCTTTCATTGTACACCAATGTGTGATTGCTAGTTTTATAGTATACTATGAATGCTTTGATTGTATATATTAATAGATTGCTTTTTGTTGCAAATTCTTATATAAAATTTCTTAATATTTGTATTAATATAATATTTTGAAACACTCCTAATATATACAAATAAATAAAAGGAAATGCTCCAAACACAAATCTATTCATGTAAGGAAACGATTTAACTTGATTTAGTGATGGTAAAAATAATATAATATTTTTTTGACTCCTTTAAGAACTTAGATCATGTTCAAAGTACGTGAAAATTTTAAAATACTAAAGTTTCCAAGTACTTTAAAAATGCTTTCAAATCTCCCCATGAACACTTTATTTGTTGTGTTTGTGTGGGGAAGGGCAATTTCTAGTGTGGACCCTACAAATTATTCTTTGATTCTTTTATAGTTTAGACCACCTTTAAGACACGTATACAATATAAAATATTAGAGAACACATTTAAAGTTACTTCCAAAATTGTTTTGAAATCTACTTATGAATACCTTGCTTATTGTTTTGTAAATGTAAAGAAAAATATACTTTCTATTGAAGACCATATCAATTAATTTAGATAATCTAATGACAAATCATTTAATAAAAATTAAATTTAAAATAAACATTGAGTTGAGACATAAATGTATAATTTGATAATTAAATGAATTGATAAGATATGTTTGCTTAGTTATTTTTGTGATGCATTCAACTTGATCAAATTCACTATTTTGTATCATATTTTTGTTACGAATTCTATCACTAATTAGTCCTTGTCTTTTTATCTGTATCAAGATATAATCATGCATGATTTAATATAGGGATACAAAAATTGTCTATGGAGCCATGATTCTATCTTCTTTTCCTATAGACTACAAAAACTTGTGCACTTGTGAATGATATCTTATTTGAGACCTAGGGGTACTAAGAGCACCTGGGGATATGTTGTAAGAGTAGTAAGTATGGAACTTTATTGGCTACTAGTTAAGCCCTTGATCAATTTTATAGTATTAGAAGACACACAAGACACATTAATGTAGAATGCTTAGTGTAGCATCAGTTGATGTATGATGCAATTACTAGATAGCTACTTGATGATGCTTTAAGAGAGGTTTCAAATAATAACTCATCATGTATGTTAATCTCCTAGGGATTGCCTTTAAATATGACATCTTAGACATCCAATTCAATTATTTTGATGTATAAGTTGATGGATGATGGTCATATTGGTTAAAAGTGTCATCTCGTAATAAATGAGAAACATGTTTGAGCTAGGAGTCCATGTGAGTGCAAGCACAATTCTATCCAAGACAAAAATGTACTTGCAATCCAATCTAACATACAAGAATAGATAAAATAAATTTTTTGACTTAAACCGTTATAATTAAGATAGACTGACTTAAATTTAATTTTATGTTCATATTAACTTGTACACAAAAAAATTAAATTAAATATCAAAATAAAATATTTCAAAACAAAACCAAAATGAATTTAAATAATAAAAAATACAAAATATACACTTTATGCCTCCATAACAAATTGAATAATCATAAAATCTTAAAGTAGAAAAAATGATTAAAACCAAATAATCTATCATCATACACTAGATACATATTGTTATTTATTTATTTTTATTTGGTGAACATATTTGCTTTTGGTTTAACCCTAAGGGAACCCTACTCTTCTTCTCATATGATTATTTCCTCTTTTTAATATCATGTGTTTATTTTATTCTTGACTCTATCAACCTCACTTTAAAAATATAATCTCATATTATCCAATTAATTAAGGATATTAATATATAATATGCTCGCTTACCCAAAAAAAAACCTTATTTTTAAATCTTATCCATCAACATGTTGAATTATTTTGGTCCTTACCCTTCTTGATTGAAGAAAGATGCTTTTGCTGAGCATGGTGGGACCCACGGAAGCCCAAATTGAGGAAACTTTTTCAATTTTGTATTATTCCATTACATAATGTGACAAGAACATGATATCAATGTCATCCTCATAAAAAGTGAAGTCCCTATTGGATAATCTCATATAAATGGTCATCATTTAATTAAATAATTGAGTGGATAATTATAAATAAATATTTCTAAATTAAATGTAAATAGATAAGTATTTTTTTTTTTTTGTATTGATAATAATTTAACTATTTATAGTTTATAGGACGAGCATTCTAGTTCACTTTACAAAAAAATATACAATGTCATCTCTTTTTGTATATCCAAAATTGAAGGTAAAGGCCCATGGCCAGATCAGTTACAACAACATGTATATTGCCAATTTCCTTAGCATATACAAAAAGTATCATAGCACTAGAAAAAAGACCAGAAAAGAGCCCAAGTAGAGATTTGTGTAGCATTCCATATGACAAGAGAGTACAAGATACGTCAGTTCAATCATTATATTATATAACCAAAAAAGGTTTAGCTTCCATGGGAGAGCTTAATTTTTGTCATTGTTACTATTCACTTTAGAATCACCACACTCAACCTCCTAAGTATTAGGTTGCACCATAGATATATTCTCTGAAACTTGCTCCACGTTGAAGATCTCTCTTGGATTTTTTCCAGCTCCCTCATTCCCAACAACCGCTTCATTGAATACTCTTTGGAATTCCCTCAAAGCCCTAAGAAAATTGTCTGAATCATTTTGGTTATGGTGCCACGTGTGTCCATACTTGACCTTTAACTTGTTCACCATCACTACACCATCAATTATCAACCTCATGAACTTGGCAATCGAGATTTCCATGGTCACTGTAACCTACAAAATAATAGAGAGGAATATGAGTCTTTTGTTAGACTCAGTAATACCTTCACTAGTTCCTTGAAACTTCTCCTCATTCCTAGCCTTCCTATGAACCATAAGGTCTCAATACTGAGACAATCCCAAAAAAATTGATATTCTTTTTTTATTTTTCTTCAATTCAATCACATCATACCAATTGATCTTTCCATTTTCATTCCATATTGACATATTATTACAAAAGATATTCCAAACCTCTTTGGCATAGACACAATCAAAAAATATGTGTAAAAGTGTCTCAGAGGTCTAACATATGCTACAAATGTCCACATCAGTACGATTAAGTTTCAATGGAATTTTTTATAACAATAATTGACATCTAAAACACACCTTTTTAGGCTCTTTCACATTCTTCCAGATAGAAGAAATGGCATTTTTCCATTTAGAACCATCAACATTCAGACCCCAACAAGCATTTACATGTTCTCTAATTTAAACATCTTTCATTAAATCCTTATACAGATTCTTAGCTTTGATTTTAGTTAACGAAGTGTCTTCATTCCAAATTAGATCAACATCAATATCACAATTTTTAACAAAATTCAAAGGAAAGAAGGAATTTTTACAAGCATCAGCTATTATGTTATAGGTCCTAACATTGGAGATATCCAAATTAAAATCATTAACCAACTTGTCCAAGGACCTTAAATGCCCATTGTCAATAATGTTATGGAAGGTTTGGATGCCAACCTAGCTCCACTTTTTGGCAGAGCACCCCTACAATAGGGCAAGAGGTTTGTTGTTATGCTCAAGGTTCCACCATAGGGAGTAGTAGGACTAGCACTTCAGGCTAATATTAATATGAATGTTACAACTTTTGAATCTAACTTTATGCTTTACTAGCTCCCAAGCCTTCCACAAGCTTTTAAAGACCAATGAATCTATCTAGGGACATGGTGCACTTGTTTAGGAGAATATCACACAAGGGTAAATTTTTCCTTGATTTCACCTACTTAGGAGTGGCTTGGAGTATGTTATTCCTTATCAGAATCTTCCATGGCTCCTCGCCTACCATGGTTTTAGCAATCCATTTGATAGTAAGTGTAGTTCCTTGTATTCTTAGGTCCTTGAGGCCAAGATCCTCATCCATTTTATCCATACAACACCGTTCCCACTTAACCATGTGCCTTTTTTTCTTTCATTTTCCATCAGACCACAAAAAATCCTTGATCCTTTTATGGATCTCATTCACTTGATAACTGTTGAGGAACCATACTTAAGAAAAAAAGATACTATATGATGAGAGAATTTTTTGGTAGACATGAAGCCTCCGTGCAAGGGAGAGGTACTGCATATTCTAGCTTTCTAATTTTTTAATAATTTTCTCACTTATCCACAACCACATTTCCTTTAGGTTGGGACTGATAGAAAAGGGAATCTCGATATTTCTGACCAACTTGTTAGGACCACCCCATTGAAAATAAAAATTATGGAGCTAGTTATGGGGAGATTCTGACTAGCCAAGGAGAATGGACTTGGCTACTAAGATTTTTGCTCTAGATGCTTGACAAAATAGGTTCAATTTTTCCATAAGAATTTCCAAATTCCTCTCCTCCAACTCAATAAAGATGGTTGTTTCATCCACAAATTGAATTTTGACAACTTCATTGTGATCTAGGAGTGTAATCCCCTTGACCTTTGGGGAATACGATTGATCCCTAAATAGATAATGAAGGGTATCAGAGGCTATCACAAATAGGGTGGGGGCAAGGGGACACCCTTGTCTAATAGACCAACCAAGGGTGATTTTTTCAGATAGCATTCCATTAACATCAACTTGGGCTATCACATCTTTGAGCAAGGTGTCAATTTCCTTACAATACTCATCTAGAAAACCAAATGCTTCCAACATTAACCTTAGAAAGGGCCACTCAACTCTATCATATGCCTTTTCAAAATCTAACAACAACATGGCATAGTTTTGATTAGATTGTCTGGACCATTCCATGGCCTCCCAAATTGTAATCAAGTTCTCCAAGATGTATCTCCCTTTTATGAATATAGTCTAAGTATTATTTATGAATTTAGGGAGGATATCCACTAGTCTTAATGCAAGGATTTTTTCCAAGATTTTATAGGAGACATTAAGGAGAGTTATGGCTCTCCAGTTCTTTATTAGAGTCTTGTCTCCCCCTTTAGGAAGCAACTTTATGATACCTTTGTTTATGCTTTTACCTAATGATCCATTTACCAAATCCTCTTGATAGACCTGAAGCAGATCTTCACTTACCCATTCACTAAAAGTTTTGTAGACTTCCACTGATGAGAGCATCAAACTACTTTCATTTAAAGAATTTTATGTTTAAAAGACTTATTATTTTTGTTAATTGACATGATTTGCGGTAGATTATAGATTAACATATTTACTTATTTTTCTTTATGTTTATCTAAATTAGTGGATATATTTGAAGTAATGGTTTATGTTAATTGTGTTACTTTATGATGATATTAGCTGAGATAATTATGCTACGTTGATCTTTTACTACCATAATTGTTATCCTTTTCTTAAGGGTTTTGAACAGGGTATTTTAAAGATTGATGATATGGTTAAACTCTTTGTTTAATCATGATGAATGATTATGCCATAGATGGGCCCTACTGGATGGTGAGTCACTCGAGTCCAAATTGACTTCTTTATAGTTGGTTATGGAACTTTTACTTCCACCGCCAATCTGGCATATTTCTCTTTAGTCCAGTTTCAATTTTGTTTTAGTTTTGTTGTAATCTTTAGTTTAGTCGCCTTAAGTCTTGGTAGTTAACACCATGTTAGAAATTTAATAAGGATATTATTATAAATATCCATGTTTTGGTTTTGGTTAGGAGTTAGATAATTTCAATCAAATTTCTATAATTCAACAACAATACTTTGTTATGTGTTCTACTTTTGATCAATGAGAATGAAAGCAAGGAGTTAATTCAATCACTGTGTTAAGTGATCTTACTTGAGGAAGAGCAGGGCCCACTCAACCTTTGGAATGATCCGGTGTTGGTATTTTGTTAAGTTATTCTATTTATGATTCATTTGTATTAAATCTGAAGTAGATATTAATTCTCAATTGTTAAGTTGTTAAATCATTGTCTGACTTAGTGAATGTTAATTCTAGATAGTTACTTCTGTTCAAATTACTTTTCAAGTTTTATTTTATTATGGTTAGATTAAGTTGTTGGAATCATTATAAGGATCATCAAATTAATTGGATTTAGATGTTGTTTGAAGTAGTTAAGTTTGTGTTTATTTATTAAGTTTCATTAGAAGCGATGATATGAACTTATGGAAAGATGAAGTTGGAGTTTGTTGAAAATCTATTCATGGAGATTAGTATTTATGTTTTCTAGAGTAATCGTCATTTCCTCACAATTCATTTATGTTCTTAAAGTAGTGTTTAATTTCCAACAATTAATTATGGATTTCTTTTAAAAGCAAAATATAATTAATTTGGATTTCGTGTTTTAGATTAAGGATTAAAGTAATCATTAGTTGTCTCCATGAATCGGTCTAAATCAAGTTCAATAAAGTCATAAATAAGTCAACAAGATTTTAAATTAGAAAATAAGATAGAATTAAACCTTAAGAATTAGTAGCTACAACTCAACTCCTAAGAGCTCCTGAAAGCTCCTGAAGTAGGAAAATCAATACCTAAAGTTGTTTATAGTACAAACCCCCCCCCCAAAGAATCCGTGACAACTATCCTTATCACATATTGCTCTGAGACACACCATGTTCAATAAATAATTGATTAAATGATGCAAGTTGTGACATCAAGGACCTTTCCCATCATTTTTGGCATTATTGTTGGGGATAGTTAAAAGATATGGCTATTTAGTGTGAAGCCTTAATGTTGATAAGGAAGAGAGATATAAATTGTGGATGAGACGAAACAGAGACCAACTAGGAAGGTTTCTTCCACGAAATGTTTATTTTTGAAGAATTATTGATTTTGATCGAGAACATGATGTTCAACAATACCAGATCGAAAATCAAGAAAATAATCAAGAATATCCAATTGAAAATCAAGAAGAAAACATAAATCCATTTCCAGAAGAAGAAATGGGTGACCAACAAGTATGTCCCCTAGTAAATAGGACCTTTTCAAATCCTATCAATCTTGAAAGACAACTTGATGAACCACCTATGAAGAACATTTCACCCTCAGTTCTACCTACCTTTAGGGGGAAAATTGTAGAAGACCATGATCACTTCCTATTTGAATTAAAAAATTTATGTCAAACCTATGATTATGCAACTGATAATAAAAAGTTGAAGTTATTTCCTTCTACTTTGAAAGAATCAACTTTAAGATGGTTCATGGGTTTAGGATTAGGAACAATTAGAACTTGTCAGCAAATGGAAACTGAATTCTTGGAAAAATACCAAGATTACTATCAAGTAAGGGATGGGAAGGAGGAATTGTTTTGAATGAGGCAATTAGAGGACAAAAGTATGGAAGACTATGCTGATAGGTTCCAATTTTTGCATCAGAGGTGTACTAATGGGATGGATAATGAAATTAGCAAGACAATTTTCCTGAGAGGAATTGAAGATGAGTCAAGAGAGTCCTTGAATTTAATGGGAAAGGGAGACATTAACAAGCTTTAATTGGATGAAATTGTGGAGATATGTAGGAATTACTCTAGAACTAGAGTGGGGACTAGGAACTCAAGAAGAAACAAGGCTCATACCACTAATGTATTAGAGGTAATGGAAGAATTAGCAAAAATGAAGACTGATATGCTTTTGCATCTCAACATGTAAGGAGATAAGAGGAGCACTGAACCATTGTCAATTTATTGCTCCAAATGTAGGGGAAAACACCTTTTGAGAGAATGTCCATTAAATCAGGTTGATATTTGTGAGATTTGTGAAAAACCACACTTAATAGGTTCCTATAATCTTTTGGTTGGCATAAAAAGAAATCTGAAGAAACCACCAATAATTGAAGAAGAGCTGAATTATGTTGGTCAAAGGCCTCAAGACTCAGGGTACAATTCTAATCAGAGACAATATGGTTCCACACCAAACTAGAATAAAAAATCTTGGAAAAACCAGAACCAATGGACCCCACAATATCAGTCACCTACTTATTGGAATCAACCCAAATGGATGAATTCCCAATGGAATTAGCCACAATGGCAAGCTAACTAGCAGCCACAGTGGCACACTAATCAGTCTTCACAACAGCAGAATCAAAACCAATTCCAACCATACCAAAATTAGGGACAAAAACACCCCTGGGGACAAACACCTACAACAATTAATGCCCCTAATCCTCCCAATGATTAGGTGAACCAACCTCAACTACCAACTCAACCGGTTGCCAATCCAAGAAACACACGTAATGATGCAAATCCCCCTAATGTGAATGTTATTGACGTTAATGACATACAATTGAGAAATCAAATGGTGCAAACTACACCATTTGAGAAAATTCAAGAAAGAGGGGAAGAAAATGAAAATCCAACTGAAAAACAAACCTTGGAGGAAGAAAAAACTATCATTCAAGCTCCCTACCCTAAGAGATTAAAGGAAGAGAAAATCACTCCTAAAATCTCTCCACCAAATCACATAAATGTAGTCGATTCTCAACTTCTTAGAGAGTTGAAAAATATTAACATCAAGATACCATTGTTACAGGAAATCAAAGATATACCAAAGATAAATTAGTTAGTTAAATCCCTTTGCATGAAAACTCTAGGAAGGAAAAATAAAATGCCTTCAACAATTCAAGTAGGGACAAAACTTACTTATGTGTTATTAGGAAGACTGCTTCCACAAAAATATAATGATCCTAGTAGCCCTATAATAACACTGAGTATTAATGGAATTGAAATATCAAATGTCCTAATTGATTTAGGAGCTTCCATAAATGTTATCACATCTAATATAGTGTAGATGCTTGGGATGAAAACTATTCAACCAACAACAATTGTTCTATAGTTAGTTGACCAATCTACCACAAAACTAGAGGGTATAATAGAAGAAATCATGGTTACCATAGACACATGGGATTATCTAGTTGACTTTTTGGTTCTTAAAGCCAAAAAGAGAGATTCTGGATATCCAATCATCTTAAATAGACCATGGTTGGCCACTACTACCACTTTAATTGATTGTAGATCTAGAAGCATGATCATATCAATTGGTCAAAAACAAAAAGAATTGCCACTCTACCCACTAGCACAATCGTCAATTCAACCAAACACTCAACTTTGGGTGGATGAAGATTTAGAGTTGGAAGGTTATGGTATTGTAGAGTTAGCCATGGTTACTATAACTGAACATGCTCAAGAATGCGAAGAACAAGAGTTAACTTCAGAAATTGAAAAAGAAAACTGTCAAACAACATTACATGGGAAACACTCTTGTCCTATGAATTCTCTTGTTGAGAAAACAATGGATTCCACAAAAGACACCAAAGAGATTATAGTAGCTGGAGATAAACCTCTCAATATAAATTCATCTTTATCCCCAACTCAGGAAGAAGAATTGAAAGAAATCTTAGAAAAACACACAAAAGCATTTGCTTGGGAGTATATTGATATGAGAGGAATCCATCCTTTGATTTGTAATCACCACATTTACACATAAGATGTAAAACCAATCAGAAAAGGATAGAGGTGTATCAATCATGTTCTTCGTGACATAGTAAAAAAATAAATAGAGAAGCTACTCAAAGTAGGGTTCATATACCCAATATCTGATAGTTAGTGGGTTTCCCTAATGGTTATTGTTCCAAACAAGAATGGTAAATGGCATGTGTGCATAGATTATTGAGAATTGAATAAATCCACAAAGAAAGACCATTTCCCATTGCCATTTATCGACCAAGTACTAGATAACCTAGCAGGAAACAACTACTTCTCTTTTCTTGATGGCTTCAGTGGATATAACCAGATCCAAGTGGTCACTAAAGATCAAGACAAAACTACCTTTACTTTTCCTTGGGGCATATACACATACATAGTATTACCATTTGGACTATGTAATGTAACTGCCACATTTCAAAGAGTAGTGCTAGCCATTTTTACAAACTTCACCACTTCTTGTGTTGAAATTTATATGGATGATTTTACAGTCCATGCCAAAACATTTGATGAGGCACTCCAAAACTTAGAAAAGGTCTTACAAAGATTTAAGGATCACATATTATCACTCAACCATGAAAAAAGTTTCATTATGATGGCAGAGGGAATTGTTCTGGGACATCACACCTTAAAAGAGGGGATAAAGGTTGATCCCAAGAAAGTTGAGATCATACAAAACATTGAGATCCCTAAGAACCAAACAAGAGTTTGAAGTTTTCTTGGCCATGTTGGGTATTACAGAAGATTTATAGAAGGATTTAGTAAAATTGCATCACCACTATTTACCCTGCTCAAGAAAGAAGAGTTTGTATGGACTGAATATTGTCAAAAATATTTTGAGACAATCAAAATAGCTTTAACAACTTCTCCAATCATTAAAGGACCTGTTTGGGGAGAACCATTCCACATACATGCTGATGCATCCAATCTTGCTATTGGAGTAGTGTTAGGACAAAAGGATGATAATGATGCCATGCATGCAATTTATTACGTTAGTAAAAATCTAAATCCTGCAGAAAGAAATTATACAACAACAAAAAAGGAATTTTTAGTTGTAGTATATGCAATAAACAAATTCAGGCATTATAGTACATGTTACAAAGTTTACGTACATACAAACCATGCTGCAATTAGATATTTGATGAACAAGGTTGTATTAGGTGGATGTATCATTAGATGGTTATTGTTGTTGTATGAATTTGATGTTACTGTTACCTATTTTTCACTACCAGCTCAAAAGGGTAGAGTTGAATTATAAATTCAAACCAAGGTAAACAAGTTGTTTTAAAAATTCTGCTAAAGTACTCATATTTTGCATTGTTCCATAACAGTGTAAATTTCAGTGATATTATGCAAAAAAAAATTCAAAAAATGATATCATAAGTTTGCATAATATTTGTTGTTTTATTCATAATGTACGAACCAGAATCCCACACAAGTCGTGGGAGTAACTCATTTTGATTTTTAGAATCAAATAAAGGGTGCATAAGCAATGGTATGCTATACAACTAAAAATAACCAAAGCATAGGGTAGAAGGTGATTCATCATTGCCTGGAATGACGAATCGTTGACAGTTGAGGTTTTCAGTTGTGATGCCAACTTGAGCTCCATTCCCAGTTTCAGCTCCAGCTCCGCGTACCTGCAAGTTTGAGGGAAATGTTGTTAGAGCAATGCAGATCAAATCCTATCATATGCATATGCTACTAACATGAATATAAGATACAGTCGATCAGGCATCCATCAGATGATTGCAAAAAATCAAGAGGAAAGACATAACTCAATGGAAGCTTTCAGCTTCTTTTATTTTTGCTAACATGTTTGTTTCAGTGTGCAGGAACAGGTTCATCATGTTCAAGATCATTTCATCAGATATGTGGAGTAAAACAGGCTCCCACAAGGGTTGAGCTTAGCATATCAAAAAGGATATATTCACAAGTTTCATATGAAGTACATGAATATTGATAAGAGCCATTAAAAGCATCAATGTTGCTCTTATCAGTTTCGTATTTTGTTCAGCTCTACTTTATATTTTTCACATTACATTTAAATGAAGTATAGAGCCTCTTTGCATTTAAGAGAAATAGAGTATTCGAGCATTGGAATGCTTTCATGAGTCATATCACCGTACAAGACATATTTGCATACAGGATTGTAACTTAATAATAACAGAAATATGATGATCAAGTTATAGTTCATGCATCAATTACTATGAGAAGCAACAGATTTGAATGCGAGAATAACCTTTCATTGAATATGACAAAAGTTCATCTCATAAATGGTTCAAGCAAATGAAAGACAGTAGTCCAACACTTATAGCTAGCATAGTCTTTTCAGCTGGTAGTTTTAAAGATATCATAGAAGACAATGTCTATCAAGAAGACTGTGCTATGATCAACAGCAAAGGATGAATCTAGTTGCTGCTAATAGGGTTGAGAGAAGGATCAAATTTAGTGGTATTCACATGGATTTCATGGAAAATGATGATCACAATTGTTACCAATGATTGACATGCTAACGGAAAATACATGTGAAGTACAGTGGAAATCTTATTGTGTAAAACGAAGCATCATCATTCAAGGAATATGTATACATTTTTCAAGTGCCATGAATGAGCAACAACTATCATAAAATGAACAACAACATTGTTATAAAGAATGTTAGCCACATCAGAATCTGGAAAGAACAACTAAATACTTTTTAGTCAAGGCAGTGAAGTATGAGTAATCAACATTAATAGTAAAATGGAGGATCTAATTTCAATGACAGTCATCATTTATAAAAATATTCAAAAGCAGATTTTGCAAACAGTTTAGACTAAAAGACGAGGGTTGTCATATGAAGGAAGAAAATTTTCAGTCTTAAAGCCCAGCTTTTGTCTTGAAAGAATAGTCATTAGTTTCCAATAACATGAAGGATCAGTGAATAACAATACAGTGGTGCATCATGTGAAATAGAAGAGACCATTCAAGTGTACTCATAAGCATGAACAACATTCATAATAATGAGAGCTTCATATCAGGTAGAATTCTCAATATATGGGAAAGAGATGCATCTGTCAAGATATAAAAGAGCAACAGTCATTTGAGAGACATCCAATGCCATGAATGAAGACATATTGCTCAAAGAAATGTCCATTTTCTTGCTAATTACAAAGGATAGTTTTCAGTCGTTTGTGCTCCCTACAGTCGCTGATATGGTATAGGATTTGGAAAGGAATGAATGGTGTTTAGATACAATAATATGGAAGCAATGTAACAAGATGAAGAAGCTGCAGCTTGGACATGTCAAAATTACAAATCTTCAGGACAACATTATTACAGTTCAAATCAAGAGAACATGATAGACTTATTTCACCTACTTAGGAGTGGCTTGGAGTATGTTATTCCTTATCAAAACCTTCCATGGATCCCAAGATATTTGACCAACTTGTTAGGACCACCCCATTGAAAATCAAAATTTTGGAGCCAGTTCGGGGGAGATTCTGACTAGCCAAGGAGAATGGACTTGGTTACTGATATTTTTTCTCTAGATGCTTGACAGAATAGGTTCAATTTTTCCATAAGAATTTCCAAATTCCTTTCCTCTAACTCAATAAAGATGTCCATGTCATCCACAAATTGAATGTTGACAAGTTCATTGTGACATGGGAGCGTGATCCCCTTGACCTTCGGGGAATACAATTGATCCCTTAACAAATAATGAAGAGAATCAGAGGCTATCACAAAGAGGGCAGGGCAAAGGGGACACCCTTGTCTAATTGACTAACCAAGGGTGATTTCTTCGACAAAAATCCATTAATATCAACTTGGGCTACTGCATCTTTAAGAAAGGTTTCAACTTCCTTACAATACTCATCTCAAAAATTGAATGTTTCCAACTATTGGAATTGTGTGCCTCAATCCCACAGGCTAAAACCTCTTGTGAGCAATTTCAGTGAGACTGTTAAGATGTCTGGCCGATCTACTAGTTGATCCTGGACTGTCGCTATGACCTCCTGAATGTCTTGGCAATCGGCATCTAAAACCTTCGGCATAACCTGGACTGTCGGAATGATGTCTCGGAGATGATAGGAAGTCTTGCTAATATCGGCGTGACCTTTGGTCTGTCTGGCCGATGTGGTAATCGGTATGACTTGCTCCTATCGATATGAAGTCTTGGTGACAGGGAGATGTCTCGCCGATAGTCATACACATGTGATCATCAGAATGACATAAGGGTTCGGTAGGAACTCTTGGTGACAAGGAGATGTCTCGCCGACAGCTATACACTTGCAGTTATCGAGGAGACTTGGTCGAAAGGTTGTTGTCGGTATGTAGTCTTACCGATATGGAATGTCTCACCGACAGAAGTTTGTTATCAGGTGCCTAGTGGATGGCAGAGAGACTCATAGCGATTGGATTCATTGGTGTAACCCATTTGCTTCGATATGAAGTCTTAGTGATGGAGGGTTGTCTCACCGATAAGTATTTACTTGGAGTCATCGGGGTGACTCTTGGTGAACAGTGGTTTCGGGATGACATGGAAGCCTCGGTAAGAAGTCTTACCAATGTGTAATGTCTCACCAAATGGTTATACTTGTGTCATCGGTGTAACATGTGACCTCATTAAGAACTCTTGGCGAAAGTGAGAAGTCTTGCCGACTGTTGTTTGGTGCTCAGTATGACTTGAGACTTCGGTATAATCTCCTGGCGAAAGCAATAAGTCTCGCCGACTGTTGGATGCTTTGAAATAACTTGAAGGCATCGGTATGATGTCTTGGCGAAGAGTGATTATCTTTCCAATGGGAATCCTGATGTCAGAATGACCTCTCAGCAAAGGATGATAGTCTTGCCGACTGATGAACACTTCGGAATACCTTGTGAACTTTGGTGTGATGTCTTGGTGAAAGACGATTGTCTCACCGATGAGAATGTTGAGATCAATGCGACTTGTGATCATCGGTATGAGGTCTTGGCGACAAGGCGAAGTCTTAGCGATAGCTTTCTGGACTCGGTATAATGTCTTGCCGATAGGGATGACTCTTGGTGATATCAATAGTTGGGTCTTGTGGCATCGGGGAGACATGATTAGTGTCTCACTGACATGTGAAACAAGTTGATCATTGTTGACCGAGTGAAGACTGTCCTATGTGGTGTGACCTGGATGTATTATCTTCTATGCAAGGAAGTGGAAACATCTATGATGCTGAGCTGGATGATTTGATAGTTGTGATCTGACAGTTGGAAACAAACTGATTCACAGAGCCTATTAAGAATGAATGTATATGTATGAATTGGACATTCTATATGAGGTGAGCCAGAGTGAACAAGAGGAGAAAGAAGAACTAAGAGAGCTAATAGAGAGGGTCGTGTGGCTAGCTGAAAGGTTGAGGCCGTGAGGCCAAAGGAGAAGAAGAGAGAAGCAGGGTTCTATTGGAATCTATTCTAATCATGGATCATGATTGATCTCTCTCATGTTGATCTGCATTGCATTGTAATAGTGCGAAGGTTGTATGGTCTAATGGATTGATCAATTGCTACCAGGTTGTATCTAGAATGAACAAGATGTAATATCTGAAAAGGCTATGAGCCTGAAACTATATTGTAACTTTCTGTTGCTGAATAATACAATGGCTCAAACTTTTGAGAGTGGGGTTTTTTACCCAAAAGGGTTTTCCCCACGTAAATCTTTGTGTTCTATTTTTTGTCTTATCTTTCATCTGTATTGGTTCTGTTACTAGAATTTGTTATTGATTGCTGTTGAATTTACATGTGCTTCTCTCAGAAGGATTGATGTGGGAAATAAACTATCTATTTCCACTTTAGGACATAGTTGTATGTGTCTTTGAGGTAATTGAAATTGAAGTTACCTAAGACACTACTATTCTTGGAGGTTTCTCTGAGATTCCCTTGATATTTTCCCTAATAGCAACATTGAACTTAGAAAGGGCCACTCAACTCTATCATATACCTTTTAAAAATCTAGTAGCAGAATGACAGAGTTTTGATTAGATTTTTTGGACCATTTCATGGCTTCCCAACTTGTAATCAAGTTCTCCAAGATGTATCTTCCTTTTATGAATACAATCTGAGTATTATTTATGAATTTAGGGAGGATATCCACTAGTCTTAATGCAAGGATTTTTTCCAATATTTTATAGGAGACATTAAGGAGAGTTATGGATCTCCAGTTCTTTATTAGAGTCTTGTCTCCCCCTTTAGGAAGCAACTTTATGATGCTTGTGTTTATGCTTTTTCCCAATGAGCCATTTTCTAGAGCCTCTTGATAGACCTAAAGTAGATCTTCACTTATCTATTCACTAAAGGTTTTGTAGAATTCCACTGCCCCAGGATCCCATCCCACCTAGGAAATTTATCATTCTGCATAGAAAAAATGGCTCTTAGGATTTCATCTTTGGTTATACCAACAACTAGCTCAAGAAGGAATTTTCTTGATCAATTTTTTTGGGAATGAGATATTTTACATATTCTCTAGTTACCTTATTGTTCTCTTGGTTTCCTTCCAAGGTGAACAACTTCTGGTAAAAGGTTTGGAATTGGTTCACAATCTCTTCCTGAGTGGATAGTATCTTCCCCTCACATATTTTCCCAGTCTTCTCTTTACAAATTTTTTCTTTGATGTAGTTGAAGAAGAATTTGGAGCCCTTGTCCCCATGGCTCAGCTAGTTGAGCTTGGCTCAAATTTTGGGACCTTTAGTTTTATCCACTTGCAGAATCCTGAGGTCATTCTTAATTTGTGCAAGAAGTCCAACTTTGGATAGGTCCATATGGATTCTTGCTTTAGCCTCAAATAATCTTTCTTAAAGCTCATTTTTAGTTCTTCGTGAGTCCTTGGCCCTTTTCTTCCCAATGGTTTGCAACAACTTTTTCCATGTTTCCATATTATACTCCCATCTTGCAAAGGAACTTTCGTCTTTTAATATCCAATTATTGATCTCTCTAATGGAGGCTATGCCATCCCTACAATCTTCATCTTGTAGGAGTTGAAAATTGAGGATGAATTTAGGGCTCTTGGGGGCCTCATTGGATCTATTCTAGATGGTGGACACTTTTGCTTTGATGGGTTGGTCATCTGAGAGTATATAGGGGTACACACCGACCTTTTTCCCAGACTTGTGTGGAGTGAAATTTAGAGCTATCTTGTTTGCATAGAACCAATCAAGCCGGTAATAAATCCTACTTCTTCCTTGTTGAGCATTGCAATAGGTAAATGACATCCTTGTACATTATTTTTACCCTCTTTTTAAGGGGTCTACTAAACTTAATTTATTTTTTAATCTCTTCCAAAAGTGCCTCTCGGCTCCTTTCTAGGCCATGTCCACACCTCCCCATTTTCCCTCTAAATGCTCCACCATATTGAAGTTTCCCCCAAGCACCCAAGGGACTTCAGGTAGCTAGGAGGCCATCCATTGCCATAGTTGTGTCCTTTCCCTATGATGGGCATTAAGTAAATGGATAAGATATGTTTGCTTAATTATTTTTGTGATGCATTCAACTTGATTAAATTAACTATTATGTATCATATTTATGTTACCAATTCTAGCACTAATTAGTTATTGTCTTTTTATCTGTATCAGGATATAATCATGCATGATCTAATATAGGGATACGAAAAATTTCTATGGAGCCATGATTCTATCTTCTACTACTATAGACTACAAAACTTGTGCACTTGTGAATGATATCTTATTTGAGACCTAGGGGTACTAAGAGTTCCTAGGGATATGTTGTAAGTGTAGTAAGTATGGAACTTCATTGGCTACTAGTTACACCCTTGATCAATTTTATAGTATTAGAAGACACACAAGACACATTAATGTAGAATGCTTAGTGTAGCATCAATTGATGTATGATTCAATTACTAGATAGTTACTTGATGATGCTTTAAGAGAGGTTTCAAATAATAACTTATCATGTATGTTAATCTCCTAGGGCCTTCATTTAAATATGAAATCTTAGACATCCAATTCAATTATTTTGACATACAATTTGATGAATGATGGTCATATTGGTTAAAAGTTTCATCTTGTAATAAATGAGAATATGTTTGAGCTAGGAGTCCATGTGGGTGAAAACACAATTTTATCCAAGAGAAAAAAAATGTACTTACAATCTAATCTAAGATACAAGAATAGATTGAATAATATTTTGACCTAAACCATTGTAATTAAGATAGACTAACTAAAATTTAATTTTATGTTCATATTAACTTGTACACAAAAAAACTAAATTAAATATCAAAATAAAATATTTCAAAACAAAACCAAAATGAATTTAAAAAATATAAAATATAAAATATACACATAGGAAACAAAATCAAATAAAAAAGCTAAAAAATGAGGTAGGGAATGAGGTGTCCCATCCCTTACAGATTGGACTATTGGCTACTAATCACTTTAATGGGACCTTCTCTACTCCTTCAGAGGCTCCCAACCTAGAGTTGGATGCTCTATTGTTGGAACCCACTCCTAACTCCATATCCATTAAGGACAATGTTTCTATTTTGAGGGTTGTTATTCTAGAAGAGGTTAGGTTTATTGTGTTTAGTATGGGAGCTTTTAAATCCCTTGGTCCCAATGGTTACCCCCCGAGATTCTTTCAAATCTTTTGGGACATCGTGGGTGAGGACCTGACTCTATCAGCTCGAGAATTTTTCAATTCTTTAAAATTTCTCAAACAACTAAATCATACCTTCATTGGCATTGTGCCTAAAATTGAAGAACCTTAGACCATGGCATATTTACGGCCCATTAGTCTTTGCAACACTTTTTGTAAGATTTTTTCCAAAATTCTAGTGAACTACTTGAAACCCCTCTTGGATAAAATGATAATCCCAATTCAAAAAGGCTTTGTCCCTAGTTTCCATATCTTGGATGCGGCTATATCCACTCATGAAATTTTGCGTTCTATGGATAGGTGTAATAATGCTAGTATGGCTCTGAAGCTTGACATTTCTAAAGCTTACGATAAATTTTTATGGGACTTTCTTCCTAAAGTCCTTGATAGGTTTTGTTTTAATCAAAATGTGATCAACATCATCTTGGAATGTGTTACCATAGTTCATACTCTATTCTAGTCAATGGAGTGTCTCATGGGTTCTTTGCGGCTAAAAGGGGCATTCGTCAGGGGATCCCCTCTCCCCATATCTTTTTATAATGGTGGCTGATGTTTTGAGTAGGAATGTTACTCATATGATGTTGGAGGGCTCCATCAAAGGTGTCAAATAGACCTCCACCATTGATCTTACTTCCATTGAACAATTTTTTGATGACACTATGTTATTTGGGAAGGCTTCGGTGGTGGAAGCTAGGAAATGGAAAAATTGCCTCAATCTCTATGCAACTTTTTCAAGTCAATGTATCAATTATAATAAAAGTACGGTCTATTTTTTTAACTGCACTCTTGCTCTGTAGGACCATGTGACTATTTTTTTAGGTTGTGTGAGTGCCTCACTTTCTTTGGTGTACCTAGGCCTCCCTCTCACTATCAAGGAAGTCACTCCCACTTTCTGGAATAATATTCTTGAAAAGATACAGAGGAAACTTGTTGGATGGAAAGGCTCCCTCTTGAGTCATGTTGGTAAACTATAGCTCCTCATTTCTTCCTTTCAAGGAATCCCAGCCTATTTTCTATCCATGTTCAAAATGCTCAATTACATTGTTGAGAAGTTTGAAAAGACATAGAGAGTTTTCCTTTGGTTTGGCACCGAGGATAAGAAGAAAATGTCTCTTGTCAGTCAGGAGAAATTTTACCTCCCCAAATTTGGGGAAGGGTTGGGCATTAGAAGGGTCCAAGCTACAAATAAAGCTCTATTGACCAAGGTTGGTTGGGACCAATTAAGAAAAAAAAGGACTAGTGCAGGATAATGAATGCCAAATATCTAGACAATAACCCTCCTATCAAGTGTATTGAGAATGATCACCCTTGCAAGTCCCTAGCCTAGAATAGTATCTACAAAATAAAGAAGCTACTTAAAATTGGTCTTTGTTGGAAGCTGGGTAGAGACAATTGTATTTGTTTCTAGGAAGATCCTTGGCTTCTTGAAACCCCCTTGGCCAATTCTGAGTTTAAAAACCTCTTGGCACCTGTGACCCATTTTTTTGGCTTGAGGGTTTGTGACTACCTTATTGCCCCCCTGGTGCTAGGAGCTAGAAAGACCTGGGCTTATGCTACCCTCTCTCCCCTAACTTGAAAATCCTAGCTAATTCCCTACAAGTGAATTTCTCCCTCTCTAGAGTTCCCTTATCTAATCTTGAAGATGATTTCTTTTGGCCTTTGGAAAGTAAGGGCAACCTATCTGTTAGGACAGCTTACTGTTTTTTGTTAGACAAGGGCATTCAAACCATGATTTGGAAATGGGTTTGGAACCAAAACTTGACTCCAAAAATGTTTTTTTGGTGGTTGACTTGTCATAACAGGATTCTAACCAAAGATAACTTGAAAAAAAGGGGATTTATGATCACAAATAGGTACATTTTATGCAAATGCAATGAAGAATCTATTGATCACCTGTTGCTACATTGTTTGTTTGCTATTGAGGTTTAGGACCTGAATTTTCAAAGGTTGGCCACTCATTGGACCTTGAATAAGGATTTAAATTCCTTTATTGTTGGTTGAACTGGTCCTTTCCAACATCCTCTTCCCATGGAAATATGGAGACAAACTCCCCCTATCATATGTTGGTGTCTTTGGAAGGAAAGGAACAATCAGATCTTTAGAGACATTGAAAGGAGTCCCAAGGAAGTCTTTAGCACTAGGTCTAGACTTATCTCTGAAAGTATCTCCTTGTACAAATGGAAACCTTTGGAAAAATCCCCAACAAAGTGGGAGATTAAAATGGAAAATTCCTAGAATCTCAATCTTGGGACTATTGTGCCCTCAACACACATGCCTTGTTCAGAATGGGGACCCTCTTTTTATTTTGCCTTGCCAGGTCATTTTTGTCATGACCTTCTTTTGTGTGCCCCTATTTTGGTGTCTTAAATGGTCAACATGCTTCCAAATTCCTATCTTAAGTTGACCATGTTTCATCCCCTCCAATTTTGCTAAGTCCTAGTTCGTTGTGGAGTTTCCTTGGCAGTTTGCTTCTGCCAACGGCCTCGGGGCCTGGAGGGCCCATCCTGCCAGGTTTCCCTTTCTGAGTTTCCATTGTGTATTCACTGTCTTGAATGGCCAAAGGCCTTCATCCACCCACACCCTAGGACCCAACTTCCTAATTGTTGCCCCTTATGAATTGCGTTGAAAATAGACAACCTTTGTCCCCACTGAGCCTGATCTTCTAGACTTCTTTGCCTGGGGTTCCATGTTGACTTTGTCATTTTTGATAGCCAACCTGCGATAGTGTCTTGCCCTCTGGACTTGGACCCACCTTTTCCATCAGTTTCCAAAATTGAAACTTTCAAATAGCCATTAGGTTGCGTTCGTCTAGTGGTTGGGTCCCAGCCTTCCCACCGTCATCCCTGAATTTAAACTCACCAACCATCTCGTCCTTCGTACGAGCATTAATGGGCATATTAAATGTTGATTAGGGGTATAAATATCTGGTTCAACCTATCATTTTCATATGTCTGGTTAGCCAAAAGAAGTTAGAACAATTCCAAGAGAGTCCAATGCCTTCGTTGCTTGCCGCCTTCACACCTGCTACCCTTGTTTATCGATCCTTCACAGATTTCACAACTTCTCTCACCGGGATTTTGAGGCAAGTTCTTTGTCCACCTTTCTATGGGTTTATTTTGTGATTTTATGCTTAAATGATAAATGAACATGGGCTAAATTACTTTAATTTGGTAAAATAAGACAACACCTAAAAAAACCCGTGATGGAATTGCAAGAAAACCTCTAAGGAATCCTCTAAGACAAATCTAGAACTTTACCTTGTCGGCATTGTTCTTCACACATGGAATTCATTCCTTCTAGGCCCGGGCCTTATCCTCGCCACCAGAAAACTTAGAAAACAAATATTAGATGACCAAACGACGAGATTCCCTCTCGAGCCCGTGACCTCCAACCTCCTTCGGTGGATCGTTGTCGGGCTTTAACTATAACAAACTCAGCCTCCTTCTTTGTTTCCTAATCCCACTCTTACAGGATTCCATCCCCAAGATGTTGCGTCGCTTTCACCTTTTCAAATAGTGTGATGACCTCGTCCACCCGAGCCCCAAAGCCTACCTCGCCTGTTGTCATTTGGGTTAAACCAGAAAAATGAATTATTCAATCATGTCCTCGGGCCCCAGTTCGTGAAGTTCCATCTGCAAACTTCCTTAGCAGTTTCATTGTTTCCAAATGGCCATCAGGCAGCACGCTCCCATCTCTTGGGCCCTGAAACTATGTTGGGCATAACGATTGATAAACAATAAAATCAAGTACCTATCTTTCTGTCCTCCAGGACTCACCGTCCTAATCACCTAGGACTTAACAAAGAAATCTAATAACCAAACTTGATGTCAGGTCCAGTTCATTGGGTTGCTTCTTTCAGACTTCCACTCAATGCCTGTCATTCCAAATGATAATTCATCGACGACTTCTTGCCCCTTGAGGCCCGAGCACTTAAAAGCTAAGAAGAAACATTGGCCGCCCTTTAGCCTCCTAGGTCCTAGACCCCAAGACTCCAACCTTGGAAGGACATTTCACTTTGGTTGTTCCAAACGATAGAGCCCTAATAGCTTTGCTTCCTTGGACATCTAGATGGTCGAATCAAGATCCAAATGACCCTCAAATTGAAAACCAGTCTTGACCCACATGCCTAAATTCAACCCTCTACTGCATGAGCCTTTCAAACCATCGAAATCTAGGGCCAAGAGAAGCCATCTAGATTTCCCTATCATGTTCACCCTTTAGACGACATTCCTGCCAAGGAAGTTCGGCCCCTTGGGCCCGGGTTGTCCAAAATCCCTCCAATAAATTGCTAATGGCATCTTGAAGTAAAAGTTGATTTTATGAATGATGTATCATCTAATTAGACCTCGTCTATGAGATTTTGACTAAGGTTTTTGTTTTCATGTTTGGTTATTCTCATCTTACCTTTGTTTGTAGGATATATGGAACCAGGTGCAGGACCCTCGCGGGTGGCTGTAGAGAAAGGTAAAGGGAAGAAGTCAAGAAAATTTCCTCGTGGGAAAGAGGACAAATACTAGATGAAGTACCAGTTTCAAGGAGAGCCTTTTCACTCAAAAATTATTACGAACTGGAAGGAAGATACAGATACCAATATCAGCCACGTTGATATTAAGGAATTCAAACGAAGAGTCAGGATCCACCCTAATACCAACAATGCAAGACTGGTCAGAAGTAGTGGAATTGCTAAGGTTGTGGGATTTCTGTTGTCCCTTGTTGCTCCTAAGTTGATCATGGCTTACAGGCAGGAATATCAGCCTAAAACATGAACCATAGTTAACAGATATGGAAACATCCTTGCTAATATGTTAGGTGAAGCAATAAAAAACACTTTCCACATCCCTACCTTCAAAACAATGGAGTTTCCAACCATTACAGAATGTAAAGCAACATGGGACGAGGACTCGAGTGGTTGTAAGAAACTTATAAACCAATACTGGCTCAAGGAGAAGAGGATAAGTGGGAAGAAAGTCCCAAAGAGCACCTACCCACCAAATCCCCAATCAGACACATAACGTTCATCTGGGATTCTAATGAAGATGAAGAGGATGCGAAGAGAAAGAAGCTCCTAAGGAAAAGGAGATCCAAATTAGAAAGGATGAAGAAGAGGCACCTAGGGAAAAGGATCAGATACTCGAATCGCTGGAGAAGCAACTTAAGGAGAAGGATCTCACCTCAAGCAATCCGAGAATGAGATTAAAAGCTATCTTAGCTAGGTCACAGATCACTACCAAAAGGGAGAAAAGGCCCAAAGTCAAATCCAAAGTAACAATGGATGTTTCTAGATCCAGGACTATCTAGGTGGAAACATCAGTAGTGGGAGAGGAAGGAATAAGCTATAATGTCTCTACCATTGATTTGGGAACAACTACTAGGGAGAAAAAGGTAGATCACCTCCAAGAATCTATTGCTAGATTAGTACACCTAATACAACAAGACAAAGTTTCAAAGGAGGAACTAAAGGCACAAGTGGCTGACTTGATGACGTACATCTAGCAATGGTCCTCGATGGAAGAAGTGCCTACCACGTCTGTGACTCTATCGTAATTATTGACCAAGGAGCAAACTAATAAGTTGGAAAAGAGAAAGAGTTTGGAAAAAACTACAAAAAGTTGGTTCTAGCAGGTTCTATACATTGGAAACATGGGCATCAGTCAGGTTGTCTGAACAACAAACAAGTTCTTAGACTTATAGCAGTCTCTTGAGAGTACTAGGAAATTATGCATTGATTTTCCTACGAGATATGAGTCCACCTACCTAAAGATCAAGGCTATGCTAAAATTGCCAAGCACAAAGTGTGAAAAGGAGCTTGCATTCAAGGAGGATGATCATTGGCTCATGGATGTATGGAGGTGGGACTTTGAGAATAGGAAAGAAAGGTTGGAACAGTTGCTTGACAAAGTGGATTTGGACATTGAATTAGTCAAGGAAGTTAGAGAAAATTGCGCCTGATATTTGAGGTTGATGACATGATATGACATGCCTGCAGTACAAATAGATCTAGAGAAAATAAAGCCCCACTTTCATAAAAGAATGGCGGATGAGATGTCAGCAAAGATAACCATAGATTTCATGAATTTTTCCACCCGCACCTTCACCCAGTCAGAACTATTGATGGACCACACTGCCAAGTATGACGAAGACTGGGAAATGTTTGCAAACAACTCCAAGGAGTGGAGTTATCAATTACTACGATTCGATATTTTGGAGTTTGACAAGCTCCAGTTGGTAATTCTGAAGTTCATGGAGTATGCAGCTTTAAAGAAGCAAGAAGGAAACCCTATTATTAATGAAGAATTCCTAACAGAGTAGCTACAACAAAAAAGAAATCAGAAAAAGACAAAACTACTATAGTGTTGTCACTAGAGGATAAAATAGGGATAGAGACAAAGTTGTATTTTAAATTGTAATATATTGTGGGTTAGGTAGAACCCTAGGTTGTAGTGAATCTTGGCCACACAATGAGATTAAATCTTGGCCATTCATTCTACTTTTGGGACACTATAAATAGGAGGTCTCCTCTCATTTTCAAGAGAGAGTTGAGTTGTTGTAATGACATGTTGTAGAAATTTCTAATGAAAATACATTGACTTGGTGCATTTTCTGAGTTTCTATACATGTTTCATGATTCAATCTCCCATAGTTAGATGCTCTAGTTAAATTTACATTGTTGTTTTAATTGGTTTTAGATTGCTTAGATAGGTTTAGTGATGTTGTTATGTGATCATATAAATTTTTGCTATGTTGAAGCCTTTCAGTCCATACTTTTTGTTGTTTGCTGCTGGCAAATGGTCTTGTAAAGTTAGTTTGGGCTGAAATTTGAAGCTTCTCTAAATTTTTACCTTTATTCATGCATGTATGTCGTGGATGATGGTGAAATATCTGTAGACCTTAGAAGATAGCAAAAATTTCATGAGACTGTGATTATTTCTAGTTAAGTGGAACTTTGTTTAAAGGAAGTTGTCCATAGCAAGAACTCCATGATTACTATTCATAGTTAGTTTCAGATCTAGGAAACCCTTCTTCCCCCTGCTCTTTTTCCTTTTTCTAGAAGTAACCTAAGCTAAGGTTCATTGCACATTGTAAAGTCAAAACTTAAGGAAAACACTGGAGTTTCAAATTGTTGTTTGAACCTACAACAAAGTGCACCTTAATTTCCATCTCAAAAAATTCAAACTTTAGGATCCACTTTGCATCCAACTATGTAAGTCTGCCCTATGATTACTAGAAAAATCACATAAAATATCAACTAAGGAATTCCATGCAAGTCATGACCTGACACCCGAGAGACCTTGGGGTGATTTTTAGCAACTTGTTGTTGGAAGTCTCCTTTCAAGAGAGGTAGTGCATTCATGTGTTTCCTGTGTTTAGAAAGTGTGCAAAAAAACCCATCAAAAGGGACCAACTCATTTGACACTTCCAAATCCACGGCTAGAGTAAAAACTATTTGGAAACCCCCAAACGTGGATTGGTTTAAACTAAATTTTGATCGTGCGGCTAAGGGGAATCCTGGTTTGGCTAGCATTTTTGGTATCATTAGGGATTTCAAGGGCAACTTGGTTGTTGGGTATGTTGGAGGAATTGGTATCCACTCTTCTATGATGGCTGAGGCACAAGTGATTCTCAAGGGTGTCGAGATTGTTGTCACTCTAGGCATAAAAAACTTGCATGTTGAAGGAGACTATTTATCTATGATTGACTCTCTTAATCATGGTTGATTGGTTAGTTGTAATATCAGGGACATTCTACTTGACATAAAACTTTTGGTCTCAAAATTGGATAGAAAATGTTTGATTCACATCTATGGAGAAGGTAACCAAGTTGTTGATAGCCTGGCTAACTTGGGGTCCAATTGGAATGTATGCAAGTGTTGGAAGAGCCTGCTTGAGGTGTTACCTTCTACTATACAAGGATTAATCCTTGTGGAAAAAAGGAAAATAATATGCAATGATGGTGATGTGGATCTGGTTGATTGAGGTGGTGAGGTTAAAGAGGGATGCTACATGGATTTTTTTACTTCCTTACTACATATGGTGGGGCCTTTGACATTTACGAGCTATCTCCTCAATTGTACTACACATCCTATCATATCTCATGGGATGCATGTAATGAGTTATTAATCTCTAGTCTATTTAGTAATTCCAATTTAGGCTATCTTATGATTTGCATAAAATATTTTGAGTTGTACTTAAAAATTTCATATCTCCCCTCACGGCTAGCTAGCATGAGGAAATGTGTAACATTAAAATATCCCTTGCCATAATAGATACTAATTATCCAATTTTAATTAACAATTGGATTATCCTATGGATCTTTTGTGATAATCATAGCCCCATGGAGCTGGAGTCATTGGGAATGACCACTAAAGTGTGTAAAATACATGTTGCTTTCATTACTCCTTACTATCCCAGATGGCAGAGGAATGACAGTTTTAAAAAGGCTAAATTCACTGGCAGGCAGTCACTTTTACGGCTAACTTTGTTTCTTTAGGTCTGCAACTATGTTCCATGGGTTGTGATGGGTGAAGATAGAGTAAGAACTAAGCCTAATAATTGTGGGGAGTTTCAGAGGGACCCCATTACTTGGCACTTTTGTAATGAGGGTATTCTGGCACCACTTTTAGAGAATCTTGTGGGCCATGATGAGTGTTTTTTGGCCCATTTTTCTAGTTCATGGAAGGATAGGAGGGTCACCATGGGTGGCATCTCGTTTGAGGTGAATGAAGAGGTTATTGGCAAGGTGACAAGCCTTTCCTATGATGGAAATAAATATAAAAAACACACCAAAATGAAAGGCTTGGAGAGTCTCAAGGCCTTCTTCAAAGGTGATGAGAAGTCGGTTTGGAAGTAGCCTAGTTTCAACCGCGAGGCACTGCCAAAACCATGGGACAAGGTGTAACTTGCTTTAATGAAATATGCTACTTTAGAAGGCCGGTTCAAGGTGTTTTATTTTTACCATTTGTTGTTATTAAACCACTTTAGGCACAAGATGACCCTCAAATTTCTTATTTTTTTTCTCACCTCTTTTGAAAATTCAGTTAAAGGAACCTTCGAGGCTGTCGCTCTCAACCCGAATGATGCACCCCCTTTACCTCTACATCAAGGCCTAATCCTTAGGATCTACCAATTTCATCTTGCCTTGTGCCCACCCAAACCCATCTCTATTGTGCATGTTGAGGAATTGGAACCTCCTAATGTGGACCCTATTAATCTTTCCCTTGCTACCTCTAAGGGTTCTAAGAGGAAAACTCCCACTCCTGAAATTGAGCCCATTTCTAAACTTAAGCCCAAACCCCCTTCTAAAAAGAAGAAAAGCAAAGTCAGTATGGCCCAATCTATTGCGGCAATCGTGCTATGTGAGCTAAAAAATAAACTTGTCAAGAAGGACAATAGACCCACTGCCAAGAAGAAGGGGAAAAAAGTTTCTCAGAGCTCGATGGAATTATGGGCCTTTGACAACGAAGGTAGGAGCATTGAGGAAAAAGACTCCAAGGGTGATACCATGGTGGTTGTGAGCTTTGAAGTGGGGGTGGAACAAACTAGTGTGAGGAGGTCCCACATACTAGTGAAGAACAAAAAAGGTACCTTGGTTGATGAGATTTCCAGTGACTCAGAGCAAACCGGTGGTAGGACTGAAGGCAAAAAAGACACTATTGAAGAGATGAACGAAGGATTTTTGGAAGGCACCAGCAATTTTCTAGACATGAACAAGGGGCTTAAGGAGGATTCCACTCAATTCTTTGACTCCAAAGCTAGTGGGTAAGAGGAGATCCTGAGTAGGAAGGGCAAGAACGAGGACTTTGGTGTGCTAAAGGACCGGGTTGCTAAACTGGAGCGAAAATTCTTTTGTTTGGCTCAATTCACGGTTAAGATGATCCACATATCTGTTGTCACTTTGTCTGATGTCATCAAGGAGGAAGTGGATAAAAATACTAAGGGAGAAGGACCCAACTGGATTGGGGACGATGTGTTGAATCTCCTGGTCTAGAAATGGGAAAATGTAGAAAGTTAGTGTTCGAGTCTAAGTGGTATTGGTATTCTGTTGTTAATGTGTTGTGTCTGTGTCCTATGTTCGTTGTTTTTGGTTATAGAATTTTTGATAATATTTTGAACTAGTTCCTTTTTGGGCCTCTGGGCTTTCTATGTAAAGGGTTCAACACCCTATAAATGCAGCTTATATAATAAAAAACAATTTGAATAGTCATAAAATCTTAAAGTAGAAAAAATAATTAAAACCAAATAATCTATCATCATACACTAGATACATATTGTTATTTTTTTTATTTGGTGAACATATTTATTTTTAGTTTAACCCTAAGGGAACCCTACTCTTCTTCTCATATGATTATTTCCTCTTTTTAATATCATGTGTTTATTTTATTCTTGACTTTATCAACCTCACTTTAAAAATATAATCTCATATTATCCATATTAATTAAGGATCTTAATATATAATATGTTCATTTACCCAAAAAAAAACACCTTATTTTTAAATCTTATCCATCAACATGTTGAATTATTTTGGTCCTTACCCTTCTTGATCGAAGAAAGATGCTTTTGTTGAGCATGGTGGGACCCATGGAAGCTCAAATTGAGGAAACTTTTTCAATTTTGTATTATTCCATTACGTAATGTGACAAGAACATGATATTGTCATCCTCGTAAAAAGTGAAGTCCCTGATTAGATAATCCCATATAAATGATAATCATTTAATTAAATAGTTGAGTGGATAATTATAAATAAATATTTCTAAATTAAATGTAAATAGATAAGTATTTAGTTTTTAAAATAATGATAAAAAAATAAGATGAATATTTTAAATCTATTTATTTAAAAAATGTTTAAATATAGAGGGAATCATTTTATTTTATTTTGAGTTATTTTAATTATTATATTAATACATAAATTTTAATTTTAATTTAAAATAGATTTTGTTTTATTAATATTATTTATTTTATTTTAATTTGAAGAGTTATTTTAAATATTTGGTATTTTTGGCATTTAAATAGCTATCAAATTCACGTTAAGGGGTTTTATATACATGGTCACATTATAATACTCCATGTTGTTACAATAGAAATCCTCTTGACATAATAAGTAATAATGTCATGTAGAATCTAATTAATTAGGTATAAAATTTAAAGTATTTTAATTAATGTGTTATGATTGTGTCAGAATGAACTCAAATTTTGATGTGAATTAATTTTGAGTCTCTTGGGTCCAATCCCAAGCATGTGAAACTAACTTTTGTCATGGGATCGACCTATAACTCGTGATATTCTCTTGGCAAAATGATGGGCTCCTAAAAACTACTTCACTTGATCTATAGTGATTGAATGGTCATAAGGACATGTGATATTTTAAAATACTTTTGAGGAAGTTGTAGGATTGCAAGGTAAATATTCTCTTAAGTAAACCTCTTTTTGGACCAGCTTTACAATTTTAAGTGAATAATTGAAGCCAACTTAGATGATTTTGATGTAGACTCTTATTCTAATTCTTTTTTTCCTTTTAAAAATTCTAAGGTATGATTATGATTTCTACTTGTAGTCATATATGAATTAATTACACATTAATGTTTTTAAATACAAGCACATAGCAAGAGATTGTGCATGTGTCAAGTAGACCCAGTAGGAAGGGGTAGGAATTTAGAAATTCAATTTATTTTTATTTTTAATTTGGGGTCAATTTTGAACACCTCAAGATTGATCCTAAATATCTCAAGAATAATCCTTGTAGACATGTAAAAAATACTGATTGATCTAGTGCACTTGATCTTGAATTACTAACACCAATTCTACCTAAATCATCTCTCTACTAACCATTTAATCGAATAATCTTTATTTGATTAAATTAATCTTAATGTCTTCTTTTAATTAAATAAATCAATCTTTATTTGATTAAATCATCATATTCTCCTCTTTAATTAAATAAATCAATCCTAAAGTCATCTCTTTAATTAAATAAATCATTTTTATTTAATTAACTTCTAAAGATTCTTCATTTAATTAAATAGATCAAATTTATTTAATTAAATTACTAACATCTTAAATTCCTCTCATTTTGATTTAAATAAATCCAAATATCTAAGTCAAAGTGTCAAATCAGCTAAATCTTCATCAAAGATAATCAAATCCTAATTAATCCTAACACTAATCCATCAAATCCTCTAGATTTTGCAACTTGCACAAGTAAATCAATTTAATTGATTTATAAATTCATCTATTTTCATTCAAAAAGGGCATCAAGTTGGAATATTCTTCAAATTCAAAATCTCCCTCTCAAAAGGATTGTCCATCCAACAAGGCATTAAAGGCCTCTTACATGTCATTTTTCTTGAGCCAAGTGGCATTTAAATCTTCTTTCATCTCCCTCCAACATGTCACTTCTCCAAATTCAAATTCCACCTAAATGCATTTATTTGCACATTCATCAAAATATGCTCCATTCCTCTCCACTAGCATGTTGACAAGTGGCATCTTGCTATTGGTTGATCTTTAGTTCCACATTCATCCTTTTTGCTCATTCTTCCATCATTCTTCTATAAATAGAAGGATTTTTTACTAATTTTGGATCCTCAAGTTCATCCACAACTTATACAAAGTCATTATCTTCATGTTTTGAGCAATTTCATCCATTCTCATCCAAGTTTCATAGTTTTCATCAATTTCATAGCTAAGTTATGGCAAATTTTATCAAGGAGCACCAATGATCATCTTCAAAGCTTGCAAGGAATTGGGAAAGGGCTATTTTCCACATCAAAATAGCACCAATTCCCCCATGGGATTGAGGGTTTGAGTATTTTGAGCAAGATTAGATAGCTTTCATTTGGTTTATTTGCTTTGTTTCTTGTTCTTCATGGTTCAAATGAATCTTATGGGGAATGATGGTTTTGATTTACATAAGTGACTAATATTGTGTTTGTTGTTTATGTTTGTGCAGGTCTAGATCCACCATTCACAATCCTTAATGTCAAAGTACAAATCTCAAAACATGAAATGAATGTATAAGAACAAGTATAAGCATAGATATCATAAATAATGTGAAGGTAATAGATAGTTGTGAAAATATATAAAATTAAACATCAATAAAAATAGAATAATAAATTAAATTTACTATAAAAAATTTACTTTCAATATGTGACTATATGAAAAACATTCTACCAAATAAATAATTAATATGGTAAGATGTGTAATATGGTAGTTTATTTAAAGTATTGTTGGTAGAATAATTAATTTTCCAATACTACTAATAAGATAGAATTTTATTAAATCACTTGACATATTAGAGATGAAATTTATTGAACTACTTTCAAAAAAATATTTTAAACCATCTTTAAAAGTTCAAATAGAAGAACCTCATTCAACAAAACTTAGAATTATGGTGTAAATGTTAATAAGGAGAGGCAATGCCAAATAAGAATTAAAGCTCTAAATATGATGCAATTTAATAATAAAATTTGAACATGAGTGCATTTAACTTTAAATTGATAAAAGATGTTAGAATTTACATAGATAATGTTTCTTGAGTAAACTATGAAGCAAATATATATCAAATAGATCAAAAAATAAAAAAATTATTATCTTTTATTAAAAAAAAATTACTGTTAATTTTTAAAATATTTTAAATTAATAGATATAAATTTATTTATATTATTATTAATTATTTTAATCACAATCTCTCATATTTTCTCTATTTCATCTTTTCAATAAATTAAAATTATTTCAAATATGCTTAAAAAATTATATTTATTAGCTCACAATCTTTTAAATGAAAAATAATATCATTTATAAAATAGGACTATAAATAGAATTAAAAAGTGACATAAAAATTGCACTATTAAGTTATTTATAGTCAAAATGAAATAGTTAAAAGGTTCCATTGCTTACATCACACTAATATTATTATTGATAATTATTATCCAATAGAATGTTAGATAAATTATAAAAAATTAGAAAAAATATACATTAAAAAAATTGGTCAAACTATTTTAATTCATTTGTTAACAACTAATAAATCTGATGAATTTTTTAAAAATATATTTGTAAGAGAGGGGGACCGACCATGTCACGGCCCCAGGTCACGGAGAGCCAAGAGCGGAAGGCTGCCCTAACTTACCTCACTCTAAAGGGATAGTTTCAAATGAGGGACAAGAATGATGAGGACTATAAGGCCTTGCAACCACTCTTCAGACCTGAAATCTAAACTGGGGCTAGGCAAGTTGGTTTTCAGGTTCAACACTGTACCTCAGGTAGCTCTCTGCTCAAGGACAAAAGTGTGGTTCCGAGGCGACAACGCGGCACACTGGCATCTCTCATGTGCATTGGCGTCTGTACAACTAGAGAACCAAAAACACAGTATGAACCACTAGAAAACAAGCTGATGGCTTGGCTAATCACTTTGAAGGAAACAAAAAAAAACTATGAAGTAGGAATGATACAAACAAATGTGATAAAGTAAATATATGAAGGCTAAAGTGATAAAGATAATCTCACAAAGATGCTCGTTCACCAACTAGCTCCAAATGCACATCCACCTACACACAAGAAAGAGGGAAAATTTTTGGGGGCTGTATAGGGGTCTACCTCAGTAAGACCCCCATTTTGGTGTTTCCACCTCCATGAACAACCAAGATAGAAACAATAGAGAAATGTATGATAAAAAAGTAAAGAAAGAAAGTACATGAATAACACTACAAAATAGTATAAGGCTACTCAACCAAATCGTAAAGGAGAGGAGTGAAAACGTTACCACCTCCACCAAGAGCTCACTAGCCAATGATGGAGAAAGAAGGCTTGAACAATCACCACAACCTCAATTGTGATGAAGGGAGGTGTTGCAAAACCTCAAGCCCTTGTTGCAATGGCTTGTTCCACACTTGCTTTATGGAGTTGATGGAGTGTTGTTGTTGCTGCTATGGAGTGCCACAATGTTGCTTGAAGTGAAGAATGGAAAGGGAATGAAGTTGAAGTGCTTGAGAATGAAAAATAGATTGTGAAGAAGATGAAATGAATGAAGGAATAGTGTTTTTGAAGGTGGGATGAGAGAAACTGCCATTTTTGGGGTCAGTTGGACGAAAAGGGATGTTACAAACTGACCCCAATGGGAAGTGTAACGCCTCCACCAACTTCAGATGCAGGAATCCATCAGGGACATAAGCACACCACGTGGACATCTACACACTACGCGGGCATCCCCGACAAATATTCTTCCACCGACACAACATACAGACGCCAAGTGGAACAAAGGCAGTAGGTTGATGTGGAATTTCTCCTTCGAATTTAGTTTTCTAAGGTGAGGAAGTGTAAAAGGGGAATTTTTGTAAGGGGTGAAAATTTGTGCCTATACATTTTTCCCCCACTTTAGTGAGCACAGATACTGATGAGTACTTTGGTAAAGTAGATTGAAGAGTGAATAGGGTTAGAAATGTATACCTGAACTATTGAGGAAGTAGATCGTGACCTGGAGAACTCGAGAGTGTAGGACAAGTAAAAGAATTCAGTCTCGTAGAACTATGAAGTTGTAGATTGAAAGCATCTTATAGGCCCGTGGATTTGCAAGGAGGCAACCTCGAAGATCTCTCACATGAAGGAAGCCCCAAGAAGTAAGCACCTCGCAGGCTTGCAAACCTGCAAGGAAGGTGTTCTCCAAGATCTATCACATGAAGGATACCCAAAAAAGTTCCCTACAGACCCACAGACCTACAAGGGAGTGACCCCCAAGATCTCTCACATGGAGGAAGCTTAGAAGAAGCGCCCTACAAACCCGCAGACCTATAGGGAGATATCCCCAAGATCTCTCACATGGAGGAAACCCAAGGAAAGCACCCTACAAACCTGCATACTTGTAGGGGAGCGACCCCCAAGATCTCTCACATGGAGGAAGCTCAAAAGAAGCACCCTATAGACTAGCAAACCTATAGGGAGGTATCCCCCAAGATCTCTCACATGGAGGAAACCCAAGGAGAGTGCCCTATAGGTTCATTGACCTACAAGGGAGAGACCACCAAGATCTCTCACATGGAGGAAGCTCAAAAGAAGTTCCCTACAAACTCGTAGACTTGCAAGGAGGTATCCCCCAAGATCTCTCACTTGGAGGAAACCCAAGGAAGGGGACTCTGTAGTGTCAGAAAGCAACTTCATAGGAACACCTGCAAAGTGACATGTTTACTTGCAGATAAAACATGTCTGAAAGTAGTCACACAGACTGTCGATAGATTGGAAAGCTTTTAAAGGGGTCCCTCAGGAACCTGGCATGAAGAAAGGGGTCCACTCAAGGGATGTGTTGTTTGAAAGTGCAGAAGAGGTGTTTCTTTCTTGAATCAATTCAACATCAAGGAATCCTTTCGAAAGATGTTCACTTCATCAAGGAATTCAAAAGGAAGAAAATGCCCCTTCACGAGGGGAAGATCAGAGTTGCTCCCACCTTGGAGGAGGGTTATCAGGTTCTTTCTTTATCAACCCATGATGAAGGAAACACGTTTTGTTATGGTTTTTAGTCAAGAATGCGATTCTTTGAAAAAAATTTGCAAAGATTCTCCAGAAAAGATCCATTGGAAATGAATACATTTTCTAAAAATTAGAGTATCATAGAAGTGGTACTGTCACACATGAGAGGGACAACTCAAGCAAAGAAGAGAGAAAGATAAAAGAAAATTTAAGAGAGATAAAGACATCACGAATAAAGGGCACAGGGGTAGCCTAATATTTCAGGGTTAGAACTGCTCATAAATATATATATATATATAAGTATAATAATAGTATATAAAATGAACTATCATCAACCCCCTACTATATCAGACCATGTGAAGAATGCATAAGAAAACAAATTAAAAATGAAAAATTGGGTCAACATGAAAGGGAAGCCTAAATGCCCCTAATGCTTTGCATCGTTCGCAATTTTGTTGAAAGTCAATCACAAACATGGAAGAATGATGATTCACATAGAAGAAGGATTATGGCACAAAAACCATGCCTATATCCAAGCACCAACAAGGGTGACAAGGGTCATCTAGGAACAAATAGAAAGATCACGAGGGAACAAATCACAACACACACACATATCTACTCTAAAGATAAAAAAGGGACCTTCCCCTAACACTGATCGACCAAGAGGTCATCTGCTTCCCACTCTAGATCATCATAGGGGGAAGGATGATGATCCTGTACTAGTGGAATGTTAAGAGGAGGAGTGTCCGACCCTCCCACAACAAGGGCTAAGGAAGAGGGCCCTACAAGGTCTCCTCAACTAAGCTCTTGTGGGCTAAGGTCAATGATTTCATGAAAATCGCTAACAAGGCTGGAACTTCATCCAAAGAATTAAACATGCACTTTATGGGAGTGCCATGTTTTACCTCAATGAATGGAGAGGATTGTTCTCAAGATTCACCGCTAGGCTCACCGAGTGACTCAAGAGTAGTGATGAACTCAAGGGAAGCTGGGACTGGTTCCGTCACTAGGACAAAACAAGTCAGCATGGGACCACCTTTTGGGGAAGGTGCAATCCTCTTATGTCCTCCATTGTTGGAAGGACCACTCTCCACCTTCTTCTCCATCGGAGGATGTGAACTTCCCACAGATGAGGTGGGAAGTGTAGAGGAAGAGGGGGAGGAGAAAACTGCAATAGATACCACTAAAGTATTTGGCATATTCATGGGTTTTGAGAAAGGTAGGACATCTGAAAGGGACATCAACTAAGGTGGCTCCACCAAAGGAGCGATGAACACCTGCACCTTTTTAGGGTTAGGCACATTCATATTCACAGTGGAAGTCGGAAGTGATGTAGAGCTAGATTGAATGGAAGCAGAGGAGAGGAGAGAGGAGGACACGGTAGGAGGCCATGATACAAGGGTGGTCGTCTCCTCTTCCTTCCTCCATAAGGTGGCCTACTCAACCGTGAGAGAAAGCTAGAGACCAAAGGTTGCGAAGGAATAGAAGGCTCCTGCTCAACCATGGGAGTGTCTTCCACAATTGTTTCTAGCAAAGGGATAGGCTCTTGAATGGGAGAAAGAGGAGCAGGTTGAGAAGCAGTGGGGGAAGTCAATTCTAATGCCTCGACAGTGGGCCTCTTCCCATTTACTGCCTTGGGAGTAGAAGTGGTAGGAGGCCACAAAGGTCAAGAGATAGAAGATTCACTATGGGGGACTTTCTTCCTATTATACCGAACGGGCCTAGGCTACGTGGGCAGGACATGAAGCTCAAATGCGGGACGCTTGGAATTTTTCCAAGCAGGTGCCATAGCAAGGCGAGGAGTGTCAGACTGAACAATGGAAGAGGAAGAAGGAGGATCTTGGGACCGCTTCTCTTCTTCCCTTCTACGTGCCTTGCGGGCATCAATGTCAGCTTTTAAGCAAGCCCTATGTGAAAAAACATAAGGCAATGGAAGGTATCTCACTCTTGGTGTTAAGCACCCTCTCTTGTAATTGTGATAAGACCGATACAAAAGGTCCTTCCTAGGCGAAAGAGGACCAATGAGCGCAGGCCAAGAGTAATCCAAGGAGTAACTATCACGAGCAACCAATGGTTTATAACCGGTGTCATGAATTACATGCATAGAACCCTTGTGGATAAATTTTAAACATTTATGCACGACTGAGGGTACTGCATTCATAGCTACTAACCAAGGGATACCCAACTGCACTCTAAAGAGTTCAAATCCATGAATTATGTCAAACAAAATCTTCACGGATTTAGGTCACCCAAAATCGACAAGATGATACTACCCAAAGGAGGTACAAAAAGTCCATCATGTGTGTGGATAGTGCCCACAGGTGCATCGTACCCATCTTTATGCAAAAATTTAATTAGCATGTTCTCCTCAGTTATGATGTTTACTTGAGATGTCGGATCAACGAGAACACCCACTATGTTGTTTACATTGATTCGCACAAGGATATAAAGAGGAGATGGTTCTCTATTAAAACCCATCGACAAGTCCTACGAGGTGAATATTATACCAGTACTACTACTCATAGGCTATACAGAGGGGATAGGTTGATGCAAGAAAGAGGCCATCACATGCAATGAATGACATACTCTCGGGACCTTCCAAAGGTTACAAAATAGGACAATGACCCAAGTAAGGTTTCATTATGCAACACTTCCAGAACCTTCTAACTATGCCTACTAGAGGTCATAGGTTGGGTTGAAAGGTGAAGGCCTCACAACACTCACACCTAAAACACTCCTAGAATATGAGTAAAGGAGCTTTCAGTATCACAAAATAGAACCAAAATGGTTCATGTCGAGTTCACCAAAAATGTAAGAGAGGGGTTCCAACCACATCAAGGTCTCAGGTCATGGAGAGCCAAGAGCAAAAGGTTTCCCTAACTTACCTCACTCTAAAGGGATGGTTTCAAATGAGGGGTGAGAATGATGAGGACTATAAGGCCCTACAACCACTCTTCAGACCCGAAACCTAAACAGGGGTTAGGTGAGCCAGTTTTTGGGTTCAACACTATGCCTCAGGTAGCTCTCTACCCGAGGATGGAAGTGTGGTTCTAGGATGATAGCACGGTGCACTGGCGTCTCTCAGGTATGCTAGCATCCATACAACCAGAGGACCAAAAACACAATATGAACCACCAAAAAACAAGCTAATGGCCTAGCTAATCACTTTTCAGGGAACACAACAAAACTATGAAGTATGAAAGATACAAATGAATGTGATAAAGTAAATATATGAAGTCTAAGGTGACAGATAATCTCACAAAGATGCTTGTTCACCAGTGAGCTCCAAATGCACGTCCACCTACACACAAGAAAGAGGGAAAAATTTTGGGGGTTGAATAGGGGTTTGCTTTAGTCAAACCTCCATTTTGGTGTTTCCACCTCCATGGACAGAAAATATAACAACGATAGAGAAAAGTATGATAAAGAAGTAAAGAAAGAAAGTACATGAATAACACTACAAAACAGTATAAGGCTACTTAACCAAATTGTAAAGGAGAGGAGTGAAAACGTTACCACCTCCACCAAGAGCTCACTAGCCAATGATGGAGAAAGAAGGCTTGAACAATCACCACAACCTCAACTGTGATGAAGGGAGGTGTTGCAAAACCTCAATCCCCTACTATAATGGCTTGTTCCACACTTTCTTTATGGAGTTGATGGAGTGTTGTTGTTGTTGCTATGGAGTTCCACAATGTTGCTTGAAGTGAAGAATGCAAAGGTAATCAATATAAAGTTCTTGAGAATGAAAAATAGATTGTGAAGATGATGAAATGAATGAAGGAAGAGTGGTTTTGAAGGTGGGATGAGAGAAATTTCCATTTTCGGGGTCGGTTGGTTGAAGAGGGATGTTATAAAATGACCCCAATGGGAAGTGTAATGCCTCTGCCAACTTCAAACGTAGAAATCCATCAGGGATGTAAGCGTTTCACGCGGAAGTCTGCATGTCATGTGGGCGTGCCTGACAAATATTATTCCACCTACACAAAGGATAGACGCCAATTAGAATGAAGGCAACAAGCTAATGTGGAATTTCACCTTTGGATTTGGTTTTCTAAGGTGAGGAATTGTAAAAGGTGAATTTGTATAAGGGGTGCAAATTCACGCCTATAAAATATTTATTCACTAATAATCATACCAAGGTAATGTAATTTCAACGATCGTATTTTAAATATAGTTTATAGAAAGAAAAAAAGAAGTTAAATAATGTGAATAGATAAAAACATAATATGTTGTTCAAATTATGTATATCGTATTTTAAGAGAAATGAATTTGTTTACATTTCTTGATATCAATGGTAAAGGTGTGTTTTTGAAATGGATCAAATCCTTCTATATAAGCTAGGCTATATTGAAGAGAGGAGACCCATGAAGTAACCAAGAAAAAACAATGAAAACAAACAACACAAGGGTTACAAAATACAAGTAGAACTCACAAAACAAATAAAATCATAGAATCAAGAAAGGACATACAAGACCAAGAGATCAATCAAGTGAAGTTATTTTCATTGAGTTTGTAGACACCTAAATTTGGACAGTTACATTTATCCAAATTTATCCCTTTTCATCTAAATATCCTCTTATTTGCATTAATTAAGTAAAATTGCTATTATTTAATTAATACCCTTAAATTCCTCTAAATCCCTAAAGTATTTGGTTGAATAATTAAATACCTTACCCTTTATTCCTTTCCTACAAGGAATTAAATAAATGATCTATTTATTTAATTCCCTTTATCTACCATCACATCCACTTCCTAATCTCATCATTAGGGACATCCCTAATCCATGATTAAGATGTGTCACATCCTCCAACTTTTGCAAGTTGGCTCTTAATCTTCATTATCCACCTAACCTACCTCTAATCTCTCATCAACTTGTCTAATCAACCCCTTTGGTCAACACTTCCCATCCCCCAAGGAATTTTTAATTTTTTTTGTCTTCCCAAGGTCTTTTTGAGGAATTTTTAATTCCTCTCTCATGCCCCAAGGAATTTTTAATTCCTTTTGTCTTTCCAAATTCCTTTTTGAGGAATTTTTAATTCCTCTCTCATGCCCCAAGGAATTTTTAATTCCTTTTGTCTTCCCAAATTCCTTTTTGAGGATTTTTTTATTCCTCTCTCATCTCCCAAGGAATTTTTAAGTCCTTTTTATCTTCCAGGAGTCCTTTTTGAGGAATTTTTAATTCCTCCCTCATTTCCCAAAGAATTTTTAATTCCTTTTATCTTTCCCAAGGAATATTTAATTTCTTTGATCATCCCCATGCTCATTAAAAAAAAAAATTAATTCCTTTAGTCAAATATTCATCTTAGTCCTTGATCTTTTTCACTCTTTCAATATCCACCGTACATTTGATCTTCCTAGGTTAAATGGCTAACACTTAGCCATTTTGTTCCTCTCCTTATATTCTTCACAATCTCTTCTCATCCAACCCTAATCTTAAGCACTCATCATCTCCATCTTTCAAGCTACCCATCTTGCATCCATATCCAAAACCCTTCATCCTTGCATCCAAATCAAGCTACAACAAGTCGTTATGCTACCAAAATCGACGTAGAGCACACATATCACTGGGGCAAACAACTTTATCAAGCTGAAATGAGGTAAACGGGTTTCATTATCTTTTTCAAGTTTGAGTTTCAACTTAAGCCCTAATCTTGAGGTGTTGTTTTGTGTTGTTGCTTCTTTTGCATTTCATTCATTTTTGCATCTTTAGGGTTAGAAAAACACACTGCACACATTTATGGCATGCCCAGTGGGACCCACAAATGGGTTTTTTCTTTCATGTTCTTTGTTATTGCAAGTTTTGCAAGTTCAAGTTTACAAACAAGAGAATCTGCACGCTAAATAGGCAAATCTGCACCCTAAACAAAAGAATCTGCACCTTAAACAGGTAAACCTGCAACTAAGTGGGTGAATCTGCAACAACAGAGGTGAATTTGCAAAGTTTCAAATCTGCCTATCTGACAAGTTTGGGAAAATTTGCAATTTGTTCCTAGACAGGCGAACCTGTTATTGATTTGAGCAAATTTGCCTCTACAGAGGCAAATCTGAGGTAAAACAAAGACTTAATCCTTCTATTTTTTACTCTGTTTTGGTTTTTTTAGGTACTAACCTGCTAACTTGTCTGTTTGTGAGTGCGCCTCATTTTGCTAACGTTTGTGCAACTGTTTCTCGTTCGTTCAAGACCAGCGGTTGAAAAACTACTAACGTATTTGTTGCAGAATGAGTAGTCCAAGATCTATAGTTAGTTAGTTTGTTGTTTTTCTATATTAATCTAGGCACACGTAACTTTAATTAGAGGGTCAAATTAACTTGTTTTTTTGTGTTTGTGAGTGGGCTATTAACATATCCAATCCCCTTGCACCGTTTGGCAATCCTAGGTGATGAGAAATCGTAGTTCACTCTAGTCTAGTTGAGTCTACCTAGGAGGTACTAGTGCGTCTAAGCTCTCCCCTTGCGCTACGTGCGAGTCTGGGGACCAGCTAAAAATGTTTAGTATCTTCTTCCCTTAGCGAGACCTACCTAGGATTTCATCACCTGGGGGATGATCCCAACCATGTGTACTGGCAGGGTATATAAAGGGGGGAGAGCCAAAGTTGTACCCGAATCCAGTCATGTCATGTCTGGCAGAGTGTCGAAGCTAGGGTGATACCTAGATAAGATGTGAAGAGTTGGTCCGAGTTTCCAGTACCTCACTAGGCCTCCCGACTCATGCTTGTGATAGGCTGGTGTTCACGATTGTGCCTCACATACCGTGTGTATATCGAGGACTCCCTAGATCACCTTGTTTTGCCTAGATAGAGACCCTTCTAGGATTGCATTGCCTGGTGTGTTTTCTTTGTGCTATACCAGTGTTTTTATTTTCAAGTGAGCCATCATTGGCCTTCTGTCTATTGTTTATTGTGCTTTTCGTCCTTTGCCACTGTCAGCTTTTTTGCATCCTAGTCCAGTCTAAGTCTCCCCATCTAGGTGAATTTTCCTGTGGGTCACTCTCTTAGGCGACCTCGTTTTTGCTCATTTCTTGGAACAGGCAAGTTCGTTCATTCGTTAGGTGAGTCTGTCAGTCCCCATTCATCAAATTTTCCCGTGTTTTGTAGAATAGGTGAATTTTCTCCCTATTTGGGTAAATTTTCTACTGTTTTGGGCGAATTAGCACACTACAGAGGCGAATTTGCTTGTTTTAGTCCCTGTCAATCCATTGAGTCATCAAATTCACCCATCTCTTGTGTTTGGGTGAATTTTCCACCTTCTTGGGTGAATTTTCCATCAATTTGGGTGAATTTGTTCCCTAAATAGCCAATCCCATCTTCCATTCAATTAGTCTATTCATCCATTCAGTTAGTCTGTTTATCCATCAGGAGAGTCCATTCATCCATACAGAGACTCTGTTCACCTGTTCAGAGATTGCGTTCGTCCATTTGGAGAGGTCGTTTGTCTGTTCAGAGAGTCCATTTGTCTACTACGAGAGTCTTTCTTCATTTTTTAGGTTCATTGCTTTGTTTGTCGGATCTATTTATCCGTTCATCGAGGCCGTTTGTTTGTTAGGAAAGCCCATTTGTCTATTAGGTGATCCCATTTTCAGTCTGTTCCCTTTAATCAATCCTATCATATCCTATCATCCAATCCAAATATGAGGTTTAATCCAATCCTAATATGAGCTTTAATCCAATCCCAATCTGAGCTTAACCTAAATCCAATCTGAGCTTTAGTCCATCTACATCCAAGATCTTCTAATATCGAAACCAATCTTAAGATCCCTTCTTCCATCTTCTTCCAATCCACCTTATTTATCTTTTCATCATATTTTATTTCCTTCTAATCATTTATTCCCCATCCAACATCATGAATCCTTATCCTTCACCAATGCAACCAAAAATAGTAGTCAATGGGAATCCTAATTACATTAACAAAAATAGCAAGAGTCTTGTTGATCAAGAGGTATATGACATAGATCCCCTTGATTCTATCAATTATAGTAAGCTTTTCCCAACCGCTTTACAAAATCCAATCACCCCTCTAAGCTATCTTGTTACATCTTCATCCACGCCTAATAACACTGCTCAGAGAGTCCATTCAGAGACTGCTCAAGTACCTAATCTTTTCATCATATTTTATTTCCTTCTAATCATTTATTCCCCATCCAACATCATGAATCCTTATCCTTCACCAATGCAACCAAAAATAGTAGTCAATGGGAATCCTAATTACATTAACAAAAATAACAAGAGTCTTGTTGATCAAGAGGTATATGACATAGATCCCCTTGATTCTATCAATTATAGTAAGCTTTTCCCAACCGCTTTACAAAATCCAATCACCCCTCTAAGCTATCTTGTTACATCTTCATCCACGCCTAATAACACTGCTCAGAGAGTCCATTCAGAGACTGCTCAAGTATCTAAGCTTTTCCCAACCGCTTTACCTAAGAGGTTGTTCGTCTGTTCAGAGAGTCCATTTGTCTACTACGAGAGTCTATTTCTTCATTTTTCAGGTTCATTGCTCTGTTTGTCAGATCTGTTTATCCGTTCATCGAGGCCATTTGTTTGTTAGGCAAGCCCATTTGTCTATTTGGTGATCCCATTTTCAGTTTGCTCCCTTTATGTTTCATTCATCTATCAAATTTTCCCTTTCTCCAAGGATAGGCGAATTTGCCTTAACATTTGGGTGAATTTTCCGTCTACTTAGGTGAATTTTCTTGTTAATTCCAGCTCATCCCTCATCTGAGTCTTCCTCATCAGTCCCGTTCAGGAAAACGGCTGAGCCCGTTTGTCTTCTAGGTGATCCCATTTTTTAGGTCATCCCTTTCCCGTTCATCCCATTTAGGAAATAGGTGAAGTTGTCACCTCGTTAGGCAATCTTGAAAGTCAAATTCGCCTGTTTCCCTAAGTTTAGGCGAACCTGCTATCTGTTTGGGAAAATTTGTTTAGCAAACTTGCTAGCTTCTTGTGTCATCTAGGTTTTGGGCAAATTTGCTTACTATTTGGGTGAATTTGTTTACTATTGGGCAAACCTATCACCTGTTTGGGCGAATTTTCCTTCACAGACAGGCGAATTTGCTCCATCTTCCCAGTTTGGGTGAATTTGCCACCTAGATAGGCGAATTTTCTTCCCCTTTCAATTTGGGAAAATTTGATTAGGAAAATTTTCCTGTTTCTTGTCCCAGCCCAGTCTTGGGCGAATTTACCACCCAAACAGGAAAATTTTCCCAAAAGTAGACTTTCATTTGTCTTCCCGTCATTGTCGTTCTTGTCTATCAACACTTCCCAAAAGTCATTATTTCTTCAACCAAATCACATAGGTGCTTCTTAGAACATCATTAGATTCCATATCCATCATCAAATCATTGAGCCCAATCACCTAGACTTCATTTTAGGGGTTTTGATTTTGATGTAGAAACTTCTAGAGGCCATAACTTTTGACTTGAGTGTCCGTTTGGGCTGAAATTTTATGGGTGGTTACGTTACGAGGTGGAATTTAGATTCCCAACCCAACCTTAGTTAGTTGGCCCCCATTTCGACACTTTTTCGAGGCTTGAAACTTTCATGTTGACCATCAAAACAACAATTTAGTGTTTTTTTCTAGTTTTTAAAAAGTCATTTTTGTTAATAACTCGGAACTCATGTTTTAGATTTAGGATGTTAGTTGGAAATTCATCCTACCTTAGTCTTTGGAATGTTTTGGGAAAAAACTAGACTCTCAAAGATATGCATATGAAGTTACCTAAAATGGCAAAATTTGACAATTTTTGAAAACTGCCAAATCTAGAAAAAATCGATTATCAGCACCTTACGTCATCTAGTTAAAACCTCTGAACTTGGTTTAGAATCAATCCTATCATATCCTCTAATCCAATCCAAATCTGAGGTTTAATCCAATCCTAATATGAGCTTTAATCCAATCCCAATCTGAGCTTAACCTAAATCCAATTTGAGCTTTAGTCCATCTACATCCAAGATCTTCTAATATCGAAACAAATCTTAAGATCCCTTCTTCCATCTTCTTCCAATCCACCTTATTTATATTTTCATCATATTTTATTTCCTTCTAATCATTTATTCCCCATCCAACATCATGAATCCTTATCCTTCACCAATGCAACCAAAAATAGTAGTCAATGGGAATCCTAATTACATTAACAAAAATAACAAGAGTCTTGTTGATCAAGAGGTATATGACATAGATCCCCTTGATTCTATCAATTATAGTAAGCTTTTCCCAACCTCTTTACAAAATCCAATCACCCCTCTAAGCTATCTTGTTACATCTTCATCCATGCCTAATAACACTCCTTTTGCTACCTTTTTTGTATACACTCAAACTATTAATTGTTTGTATACCTTTTATGGGGCTAATAACAAAAAAGTATACACTCAAACTATTAATTGCTATGGTGAAAATAGCAACTCGCCACTTCTATTTATTGAGCAATGTGATGATATCAATCATGAATGCTTAATGAAAAAAACACGTGCAAACTGGGCAATTCATTGGCATGCGTATTGTCACCATTTAATTCCCAAGTGCATGGAAATTTGTAGATTGCAATTCATGATTGCTAGCAATTAAGTGTCCACATGCACAGAGATCAATTTGATCACACCCATAGAGAGTATATCATTAATTCCCATTAGTTGTAGAATGAAATTCCTATCACGTGTTGTTTCATCAAATTTGAATATCTATTGTTGATCTCATGATGAGATGACAGATCGAATGACTCCATTTAGGTTGACAAGGTTTGAAATCTAGTGGTGCTTCATTGATTTATCCTCAGCCAATGGCGTTATCCCTCATATGGAAACTTCTCTGTTAGTGAGCCCCATCTATCTCACAAACTGAGTGGATTGATCTAGATGTTGAGATCTCGTTGATCTTGTGGCTTTTAATGAGCATTCACTTTCTCCCTCAAGCCAGTGAAGAATGGTGGAGATTATCCCTGACATTTGATCTCAATCGTCAGTTTAAAACCACATGCCATGAGCTTGATAGTGGAGATTGGGCCCCACATCCGTATGAAAACACGTGTCTTCATTTTGTTGTTCTCGCACTGCATAACTGGCCGGTGTTTATTACTCGCAAGCTAGTGGGGTACGGTCATGATCTCTTCCCACAACCTTGAATCTCATAACCTGCACACATGGAAAGGTTAGCATTTAATAAAGGGCCTTGTTAAGCCGATGGTGACATGACCCTCATAAGCTAATGACTTAAGCTAAGATCGTTGGGGAAAATTAAAACTCGACTTTAGGAAATAGCTAAGGTCGATGGGCTGACTGGGTGACCAATGCTCTTAACCAAAGGGGTTGGTAGGAAAACGCATACGATGGCTCAAGTGATAACTCAAAGAACCAGAAACTGGCAGGGAAGGTCAATGCAATATTTGAATTTTTGAATTTTTTCAAAGGAAAAACCCTACTCACATATGGGAACAAAGGTTTTGTGTGCTAACAGGGTCTAGGGCTACTCAAAAATTGGAAAATTTTGGAAGCTCCATTAGTGGCTCATGCTTGGAGACATATACCCCTAGTGGGTATAGGAAGAATCTAAATCTCAGGTTGAAGTAGACCAGGGTAGAATATCAAAAACAAGGAGCTTGCCTGGACAAGACAAGAAGACACAACAAAAAGCAAACACCAGACCAGCCTATGTACACTATTTACAAAATATACATTACAATTTACTTCAATAAATTGGAGGCCCCCGACCCCTAAAATTCAGGAACAATTCTTTCCTCTATCGAACACTTTGGATTTTTTTACTAGTAATGGATCCATATGAACATTATGCAATTCCAAGCTACTAGCATCATCACAATCAACATTTCCTATGACTTTTGATATAACATTGCTACATTTATCCTTCTCAAGCACAGGTTCATCAAGCTAGAGTGGGAAGATGAAACCCTCATACTCCACACTTTCATGAAGTGTAGAATCACATTCCACTTGCTCATTAAACTTAAAAGCCTCATAAACATTTTGGCTTATATCTAGCCAATCTTCTATAAGATTAGAGAAAAGGAAAACATGATCAGGCATATCCTTAATTTGTTTATCACAAGTGTTGTCTTCATGAGATGAAAGAAGTTCCATGATAAGATCCATAAGAAAGGGAACATCTGCAAAAAACTCCATTGCAACTTCATACTGACTTATATCATTCCCCTGGTTACCTATTCCTTTGAACTGCTCCTCACATGGATGAAATAATCCTGCAATACTAACATATTCTACAAAATCATCAAGTAATTCCTTCTCCTCAACATAAAATAATGTTGTATGAGTGTCCATGCTTTTATCCTAATTTACCTCTTGGTCTCCTAAAAGTGGACTTCCTTTTATGTCAAGGACAATATCATCAAGTGGAACATGCATAGCTGACATTTCAATTATCTTTTCAATTACATAGCCAATCACCATAGGAAAATCAGTACAATCATCTACATCCCTTTTTACATCCCTGCTACATTCAAAGCTGACATCATAATCTTGAACTTCTTTATCATGTGAGCTATTGTCACATTTAGGCTCCAACAAGTCTAAGGCATTCTCTTGATACTTATCAAGCACAATCTGCTCAATCACATGTTGGGAAACTAATTCACCAGTGTTTGTGTCTCCATGTCCTCTATTTAATTGGGAGACCATTAAGTTAGGGGTGAAATTTTATAAGGAAAAGTTTCCAATCTTAATATCACCTTGAATTTTGTTTGTTTCATCCATGACACATCCACTAGTAGCACTTGTTAAATACTCATTAGGGGTATCTTCAAAAAGAGGATTGCTTCTACACCAATAATGATTATCATTTATAACCTCACTATCCAATACAAGTTCATAAAATAAAGGATTTTTCCATACCTTCATGACAGTTGCATGTACTTCATTTTCATCGGTATCAGAATTCCAACAATTCTAATCATCAGTACATTCAAATTCAATGTAATCACTTGAAGAACACAAAAAAACATTCTCAACATCCTCCTCATCATTTACACTCACAATAATTGATCCACATTTAGAGAATTCTTCACATGAAGAGTATTGCTCACTACCTAGGAAACACACACCCTTAAGGTTGTTAGCATATCCTCTACTAGAAGCAATGGATTCCATCTCCACTTCATAAGAAGAATCATATTCAATAGAAGACTGTCGAAACTCGATCTCATCACTTTGATTCCTCATTTGTGCCATATCATTGAAGCGAAGTGTATTCCCATCATTGAATAATGCATGATGAGTACTGGTTGAATCAGTTTGTGAGGCTTCATCATGTACTTCTTGTGCTTTCCCATAGCTTATGACATCCCAAGGAAGATAATTAGGTATTACCTCCTTGTTTTCACACTCTGTCTCTTCATCCTCATCACTACTATAGGCACTTGCTTCTATGTTGCTTGTAAAATAACAACATTCAATAGTTAGTTGCTCAAACTCAAATGCTTATCCTTGATGTTTCAATCTTAGTCTTTGATCCTCCTCACTGTGGCAATTATTGCCAACATTCTGGGAAAGAGCTAGGGGCATATGACCATGCTCAATTTCTTCCACAGTATTTATCCAATCCACTACTTGATCAAGGCTATGAGGCTTTTGATTCTCAGACCATTGGTTTGATCCTGATATGTAAGCTTCACAAAACAAATTTATGCACATTAAATCACTAGGCCTGAAACTCTTGGGTATCTCCATTAGAACATCCAAGAATCTTGGAAACAAGTCATATGGTGACTCATTCACATATATGTTCATTTCATACAAATTTCTAATAGATAAAATCAAGTCAACCTTTCCCATCCTTGGTTGATGTGAGGTTGATTCTTGCTCATATTTTGCACCTAGTGGGAGTAATGAAGATGCAATATCTATGAGCTCCTTTTCTTGGCAAACACTACTACTTCCTAATTGGTTTGGATCCCTAGCCTAAATACTATTAGCACTACTACTAGCAATCACAGGTACTCTCATGATTGAGTATTTCAAATTATTCTCAATGCTCATTGCCTCTTGGTAGGCTTGTTGTAAGGTGGCAAAATATTTTCTCTTAACAATAAGCTCATCTTACTATCAAATGTTCCCAAATATACAACCAAACACTCTACATTGTTTGGTCTCATGTGCTCAAGAATTTCCCTTATGACCTTGGTAAATCTAAGGTTGAAAGCAGGGACCAATTCCCCCTTATCCCTAAAAATCTCCATGAATTTTTTTCTTGCAACACTTGGGTTTATCCTTTCACCAAACTGGTCCATGAAGGCTGCCTTAAGTTCATTCCAACAATGTACAGAAGAAATAGGCAAAAAAGAGAACCAGTCTCTTGCATCTCCTTTTAGAGATTGGAAAAATAACTTCATAACCACATCTTCACAATCTATCTCGTAATCACCCATCACATCAACAAACTCTTGCACATGCCTACTTGTTGACTCCAACTTGTCATCATTGAATCTTGGTATTTTGTCCCTAACCTTGGGTGGTACCATATTTGGGTAGCCACAAACATTTTCAAAGCTAATTTTCTTGTACCTATCAGTACTAAAATTGTTGTGGTGAGACAATGACTATTCACCTTGCATGTCCTTTTCCATATTTGTGCCAGATGATGTGAATTGATAACCCATCCTTAGTTCTTAAGAAAGAATTTAGAATACTTCAGGAAAACATACAATATTATTCCAATTCCTTTCACAAAATATGATCCTAAGCTTCTAGCATATGTACTTCTTACAAATGCTACCTAAGATCTAACAATTTGACATGCTCCTTTCATCATTATGCAGGAATTTAACTTGTACATAAAAGCATGCTAAAATATTACTATTGTTCCCTCATCTAGTGCTAATTCACTCCTTAGGGAATCATTTACATCTCCAACATGGGAAATTTATCTTGATTTACCAATAATATGCTCCTATTTCTTCAAATTCTATGAAAATACCTGGTAATTTGTAGCATATGACCATCCTTTGCCTTGTAAGTTGTAGATTCAACTAATTGATGTATGCTTTGACAGGTTCTTTGAATCAGAGTTGCCACCTCCCTCTGGAGGAATGAAATTCAAGTAAGATGAAGTTTCTTTGTAAGTAGTACACGTTTTGGGCTATCTTCCATAGTAGAGTCACGTTCGGATCCTTCAGTCTTTGCTATACTCAAATATTTTCTAGGTTTTAGAATTTGTTGTTATCCAATCAAGATGTTTAGGTTCGCTTCACCCTTTGACTCTACATTTTGTATCTGCATTTGGAGAATGAAAATTTCCCCAGCAGAGTTTCCATTCTGTTGGTTGTTTCCCTAGTACACCTAAGGAATCTCTAAAGAGTAGCCAACTCCTATGTTTAAGACCCTTAAAGCGAATGGCCAACTGACAAGATTCAATTGAAGACTAAAATATTCTACTCTTCAGGCTCTGTGGAACCTAGGAGGGTGTTCCTTTTAGCATTTTATTTGACTATTTCAATAAATGACATAGCAAATCACAGATTGGTTCCTATAAGGGGTAAACAACACAATTCACTCAAAGATTGGCTAATGTTTAAGAAAATATACATTCATTTACTGGAACATGGAAAATATCTCACATACATACTTCATTGTAGATAATTTTAAAAGATTTGTATCCTAACCCTGAATCAATAGTCCAATATATTATTATCATTCAAAAGAACAATACCAAGACAAACAGGCCAGTGTCTTCATCGATTGGGAAATGGAGTCATACATATTATAACCTATCATGTAGAAATTCTTTAAACCTGATAATTATGGAGTATTTCCACAAGAATTTGCATTATGGAAACTCTCTACATATAATTCATCACTTCTTACCAAATTATCAATAAATCATCACAAGTTCATGGCCTCATTTAAACATTTAATTGATTCATTGAACCAAGGAAAAAATGAAGGCATGCATTGAAATGAAACATTCGAAGATGAACCAAATATACTTGATATTATATTCAAAACTTGCAAAAAGGTTTATAGAGAAGAGTAAATGAACTATGTATGGAATTTACTTTTGATATCAGTAATTTCTGAAAAACTCATTAATATTTTCATATGTAGAATTAAAAACCCAGACAATTTGAATACCCTATTTTCTTATATTCTTCTATTTTCTACCCTTTTACACACTAGACCTAAAGACTCAAAAAGTTAGAACCCTTACAAATGATCCTTGAATTCCCTTTTATAGAACAAGGGATCCAACAAGCTTCAGGCTCAAAATGTAGTTACATTACAAAAATTTCATTTCATCACATTTCAGTTGCATTTCAAAACTCCCCACATGATAATTCTGTTGAAACAAGGAAAGCCAAAATTTCCACAGCCACCATGAGGAAGAAGCAAAGTACCACCAAAATTTTCCTCAAACACCATGTAAGCAACAAGACCAACGCCCATATTTCCATGAGGGCACACAATCAGCATCCAACACCCCAAAAAGCTCCCACACACGCAAAGAGAGAAAACGACCACCACCGAAATCATTTATCAACACAAAAATCTTATTCACCACCACCTTTTCACTAACTAGAAGCCCTTTTACCAACAACACACACACCACAATACACACGCCCACTTCGTGTTGTGGTAAGGGTTGGGGATGCAAATTCAACCCCTTCCACGTCCTTTTCTTGCTTTAGCAGGGCCCCATCACGCCCGCTTGGAGTCCTGACCGCCAGAGGATGAACAAATAACACCTCAGCTCCTGGAGATGGAGCTTGACCCAAGGTCTCGAGGCATTGACAGTAGCCTGAGTTTTTCTTTGTCTCAGTCTCTGATGAACTCTTCATGATGTTGATGGGAAAATTTTGTCGTTCGAAGGAGCCACAACCATACCATAGCTTGCGTTGAACTCTACTAGAAGGCCTAGCAGTCTCTTCTCCTTTTGCTTTTGCCACCTCTAAACTCTCAGCCTGGCCTCTCAAATGATAGCTGCATCTGGTAGCAATAAGCACAAAGCCCCTTCCTTGGACATCCTCATGGGCACATTGCTTTTGTTCTAGGTCCTCATCATGGGACCTCTATGAGATTAGTCGGGAAGATCTTTGTACCAGAACTGATGGAACACCAGGCTTGCTCATTCTGCTACAAAAGTATACACTCAAACTTCAGCTCTCTATACAAACTTGAAGACTTGACAATTAATTGCTATGGTGAAAATAGCAACTCACCACTTCTATTTATTGAGCAATGTGATGATATCAATCATGAATGCTTAATGAAAAACACATGCACAAACTTGGCAATTCATTGGCATGTGTATTGTCACCGTTTAATTCCCAAGTGCATGGAAATCTGTAGATTGCACTTCATGATTGCCAGTAATTAAGTCTCCACACGCATGGAGATCAATTTGATAGCACCTATAGAGATTATATCATTAATGCCCACTGGTTGTAGAATGAAATGACTATCACATGTCATTTCATTAACTTTGAATATCGGTTGTTGATCTCATGACGAGATGGAAGATCAAACGACTCCATTTAGGTTGACAAGGTTTGAAATCTAGCAGTGCTTCACTAATTTATCCTCGTCCAATCGTGTTAACCCATCTCAAATGGCAACTTCTCCGTCAGTGAGCCCAATCCATCTCACAAATTGAGTGGATTGATCCACGTGTCGATATCTTGCTGATCTTGTGACTTTTAACGAGTGTTCACTTTCTTCTCACGAGCCAACAGGGAACAGTGGAGATTATTCCTGACATTTGATCTTGGTCGTCAGTTTAAAACCATGGGCCATGAGCTTGAAAGTGGAGATTGGGACCCACGTCCGTATGAAGACACGCATCTACATTTCACTGTTCTCACACTACATAATCGGCTGACATTTATCACCCATGAGTTGGTGAGGTACGGTCAGGATCTCTTCCCACAGCCTCAAATCTCATAACCTACACACACGACAAGGTTAGCATTTAATAAAGGGCCTTTGTTAGGCCGACGGTGACATGACCCTCACAGGCTGATGATTTGAGCTAATATCATTGTGGAAAATTAAAACTCGACTTTAGGAAATAGCTAAGGTCGATGGGCCAACTGGGTGATCAACACTCTTAACCAAAGGGGTCAGTAGGCAAATGCATACGATGGCTCAGGCGATAACTCAAAGAACCAGAAATTGGAAGGGTAGGTCAATGCAATATTAGAATATTTGAATGCTTTCAAAGGAAAAACCCTACTCACATATGGGGACAAAGGTTTTGTGTGCTAACAAGGTCTATGGGCTACTCAAAAATTGAAAATTTTTGGAAACTCCATCACATCCTTCATCACTCTCCTCATCTTTTTATCCTATCAATTTTCATCCCTTCACTTCCACCATCTTCCTCATTTCATCATCTCTTCAACCTTCTTAGAATAATATAGATTGGTTATTCTAAGCATCTTTTCATCCATCCTCATCATATCATCATATTGTCAATCTTCTTAGAATAAGATAGATTGATTATTCTAAGCATCCTCATCATTTCATCCTCTTTTCAATCTTCTTAGAATAATATAGATTGGTTATTCTAAGAATATTCTCTTCCATCCTCATCATATCATCATCTCTTCAACCTTCTTAGAATAATGTAGATTGGTTATTCTAAACATCTTTTCCTCCATCATTTTCATTCTTTTCATCCATCTCACATCTCAATCCAATCCCCATCCATTCAATCTATCACAAATCATCTAATCACATCCTTGGTTTCATTCCTAGCCTTGCTACAAGCCTTGATCCAATCCTCATCATCATCATAATCGGGACGTATCCTTTCCTAACCTTTGGTGTTGTTTCAGGATGTATCCTTCCCTCATCAACAACACTCTCATCATCATCATCATCGGGATGTATCATTCCCTATCCTTTGGTGTTGTTTCGGCATGTATCCTTCCCTCATCAACAATACTTTCAACAACACTCTCATCATCATAATCGGGATGTATCCTTTCCTATCATTTGGTGTTGTCTTGGGATGTATCCTTCCCTATCCATTTTGCATTGCTTTGGGATATCTCATCAACAATGCTCCACCCATCATCAATCCATTTTGGGCTTGTAGCATGACTGGGGCAACATCACATTTGTCCTTGAATCCATTGGTGCTTTCTTTTATCTCTTCATCTTATTTCATCCTCTCTTATCCATCATTTTGCATCATCTTCCCCATCTACTCTTGCATTACCTCATCCATTTCGAGAGCACACCCGTGTTCTCTTGAACACACATGTCCTCTCGAGGGGGAATCCTCAATCCCTAATCTTCATCTTCACCCCCATCATCTTTCTTCCTAGTCACTACTTTGAATGACTGGGGCATCTTTTCTAATCTAACCATCTTCTTCTTGGTCCTATCTTTTAATCTTCTTTGAAATGATGCTACTTCATAGCACCATCTCAAAGAGAGGCAAAATGTAGAAACCTAAATTTGGACACTTACATTTGTCCAAATTTATCCCTTTTCATCTAAATATACTCTTATTTGCATTAATTAAGTAATATTGCTATTATTTAATTAATACCCTTAAATTTCTCTAAATCCCTAAGGTATTTGGTTGAATAATTAAATACCTTACCCTTTATTCCTTTCCTTGAAGGAATTAAATAATCTCCCATCACATCCACCTAATCCTAATCCACTTCCTAATCCCATCCATGATTAGGATGTGTCACATCCTCTAACTTTTTCAAGTTGGCTCCTAATCTTCATTAACCACCTAACCTACCTCTAATCTCACATCAACTTGTCTAATTACCCCCTTTGGTCATCTCTTCCCATCCCCCAAGAAATTTTTAATTCCTTTTGTCTTCCCAAGGTCCTTTTTGAGGAATTTTTAATTCCTCTCTCATCCCCCAAGGAATTTTTAATTCCTTTTGTCTTCCCAAAGTCCTTTTTGAGGAATTTTTAATTCCTCTCTCATCTCCCAAGGAATTTTTGAGTCTTTTTTTCTTCCCAAGGTTCTTTTTGAGGAATTTTTAATTCCTCTCTCATCTCCCAAGGAATTTTTAATTCCTTTTATCTTTCCCAAGGAATATTTAATTTCTTTAATCATCCCCATGCACATTAAAAAGGAATTTTTAATTCCTTTAGTCAACCTTCATCTTAGCCCTTGATCTTTTTCCCTCTTTCAATCTCCACCATCCATTTGATCTTCCTAGGTTAAATGGCTAACACTTAGCCATTTTGTTCCTCTCAGGTTCTTGCATTCTTCACAATCTCTTCTCATCCAACCCTAATCCTAAGCACTCATCATCTCCATCTTTCAAGCTACCCATCTTGCATCCATATCCAAAACCCTTCATCCTTGCATCCAAATCAAGCTACAACAAGTTGTTATGCTATTGAAATTGACATAGAGCACACATATCAAGCCATCAACTGGGGCAAACAACTCCATCAAGCTCAAACGAGGTAAAAGGGGTTTCATTTTATTTTTCAAGTTTGAGTTTCAACTTAAGCCCTAATCTTGAGGTGTTGTTTTTTGTTGTTGCTTCCTTTGCATTTCATTCATTTTTGCATCTTTAGGGTTAGAAAAAACACACTGCACATAGAGTTATTAGATTTGAGATCCAATTTTCATTTTTAAGCTATTGAAATACTTGCATTATTCTTCCACGGATTATTTGATGTTCTCATGCTTGAATGACTAGAAAGACACGTAGCCTCCAAGTTTTTTCCCTTGTATGAAATGCATGGACTACTAGATGAAGGTAGAGCATCTCACAAAGGACTCTCCCAACCATTACCAAAAATAGCCTCCTCCCCTTCAAAGACTATCGTGCTCTTCTCACCAATAGGCTTCAAAAGAGCTAACAATAGCCTTTTCAAATTTCACATCATTATCTTGAGGGATCTACTTATTTCCTTCCTTTGACCACATCTCATTTTCTTCTATTGCTAAGGAAGGAAATAGTCAAGTGACAAACCATATTCAATATATTTGGAATACATTTGCAACTACCTCAAACTCAATTCTTTTCTTCCAGACACTGAACATCAATGACAAGGAGATAGAAGACAAAAGCTTTTTAGCCACATTAACATTCATGCACAAAACCTAGTAAATGACAATTACTTTTTGGAACAATTCATCGGTTTAATGCTGATGAGTTACCCATTGTAGTGTTGCAAAAAGTACACCTTTACATTTTCACACTATGTTTGCACTTCACATAAACCATATGTTATATCTCAAAATTATGTCTTTACAAGTTTGTATTCTATATGTGCACTATATACTAATGTAATTTATGGATTAGTGTATTAGATTGTTCGTAAAAACCTATTTAATTCATTTTAATCTCATTCTTGAATACCATTTCATTTATATATATAAATATGATATATTGACTATATATAAATACATATATGTGTATACATCTACAAATATATGTACATACATACATGCATATATAATTATATCTACATACATGTACATATATATACTATGCGTGTGTGTGTACATACATATGTATATGTATACATATCTATATAGATATGTATATAGATATATTTATATTTATATTTATATTTATATTTATATGTGTGTGTATACTCATAGATATATAAATACATGTATATATTATATCCATGCATATGTATATACATATATGTGTATGTATATGTATATATACATGTATGTATTGAATTTAGAATAAAAATAAAATAGTAAAACAATAACTAAAAGTCATATCTAAAACTATGCAAACTTTGAATGGAACGCGAAGTGGATTTGTTCACGCTTCAACAAAGGATTGTGAATATTCAACTATTGTGCAATATTTCTAGTAGTATAATGACAACATTATTTGAATGTTCAAAAAGAGACTAGATTTTATTTAGAGAGCTCCCCCAATTTCTAAAAGGAATGATGGATTTATATATTTTTAGGTAAAAAATGAATGTCAAACTTGAGGAGTTGATTTTTTCTTTAGAGTTAACTACTTTTATTGACTAGTTAACTCAATTGATTGAATAGTCAACTAACCTAAGTGGCGGGTTAACTAGATTGATTGATCAATCAATTGATTCGATTAATTAGTCAACTATTTTGATTTAGATTTAACTAAATCAACTAATTAGTTAACTAATTTTATTGATATGTGAAAGGTGGAACTAACTAAATTTACATTGGTAAAATTACAAAGCTTTAATTATAGTAGGGGGTGGGCATGTTACTTATAAAATATAATCTTTGACTATAGAGGAAGTTTCCAACTATTTTAGTTTAAAATAAGGGACTTTCAATAGTCAAGCGAGGGAATACACTCTTGAAATGATGACTAGATGCATGCATCTCTTTCAAAAGTGCATTAGCATCTCTCTTGGCCAAACCAATCAATCAATTGGACCCTTTCCTATCTATGTCGTTGAGACAACATATCTTAGTGGGAACCCCTTAGAATTCTTAGAATCATAGGCATAATGAGTAGGAAGTATGAGTAAATAGGGATTCAAGGGAATATTAGCCCAATCATATTAGTTCAATAGGTGACAGTATCATCTTTTTGCCCACACATCCACTCGAAAATATGAACATGCATTCCAATCTCAATTTTTCATGGAGAAAAGGTACTACAATTTGAGTAGATGTTTATTTTAATTGGATATATGTGTATGGACTAATTTGGAGACAATTAATTAATTAACAACTATTAATAAATTGATCATTCATGGGGTGATACAAGGGTGAATGAGATAAATTAATTAATTGACAAGGTGAATTAATGTGACAAAGCTGATAAATCGGTGACATGACTAAATGCTACTTATGAATAATTAGTTAAGAAGAAATAAAGACAAGTGATGATGAATGTTGCCAATCTTACACAAAATTTTGAATGTGTGAGCAACTTGATTTACTATAGCACATAACATGATGCATTGTGATATAGAATATTGTGGTGACATAGTTTCTATGTGTTGTATCAAAAACATCCAAGTAGGCAATTGACAAGATGCAGTGTGATATGGAAGACCATGATAACATATTTATCATGAAATGCACCAAATATTGGCATAGATACAAATAAAAACAAGTAAACACACAAGCAAGCTAGCAAATAATAAGGTAAAGAACAAATAATTTTTTTCCCCAAATCAAGCTAAGAACTAAAGATTAATTATTGATGAGTATTGTTAATTGGGGAATAATATATCATTAGAACAATGTAAGAATTAGGAATGGTATATCTTAATAATTATATATTGATTAAACAAGGCTCGTAGCAATGTTGGGAACAAAACCTATAGATGCATTTAGATGTGTGTTAGACTATTTGGCTAGCTTTGGTTAGATGTGTTTACTTTGTTATTATGTTTGGATGGTTGGGAGTGTTGGATTTGGACTCTACATGGATCAAATTTGGATTAGATTTATGAAAAAACAATTTTAACAGTGTTAGAAGGATGGAATTATTTAGGAAACTCTAGATAACAATTATGGGTGGAACTCATGATGTTATACTAAAATGCTTGTTGTAGATGGCTCAACTTCAACCATTAATCATGAGAATATATGAGCGTTTTTTATAAATGATTAAATATATCAAAAGGTGTCCCAAATTATTTTGAATGGTCTCATCCACTTACTTATCAATGCCAAAAGCGAAGAGGTAAGATGGATTGGTATGATAACATCAATATGTCAATATGATGGGCATGCAAACATGACAGATGGGAATGATATAATGGCAGTGATGCAAGGCTAAAGACTATGAAGGACAAATAGTGCAAGTGAATGAGACAAATTTCCCCCAAGTATAGGGTACACATAGATAATTGATTTACACATGATGCTAGAAACTAATTTTCATCATGATACTTGCCCCAAGGCACTAAAGTATTTTTTCGCTAGTGAACAAAAAAATCTCTTTACTTTTTTTGTATTTTTATTTTTTCTATTTTATGTATATTGGATTTTTTTTATTTTTTATTTTAATTTTGGATTTGGTTGCTTTTCTATTTTATAGATGGATTTTTAAATTTTAGATTCAATTGTCTATTTCCATTGTAAGCTAATAGCATCCCATTTTCATGTTCAATCGATGTCATTGTAAACTTTAATGAAGTCTAAGTTGGCTTCAACATGAGAGAGGGTATTGCCAAGAAAAAATGGAGTGGGAGGCATGTTAGGTGAACAATGTAGAGTGATTATAAAAAACATTGGACGAAAGGGATGTGGTAATGAAGGTATATTAGATGAGGTTGTTGACACCTCATTAGTTGTGTATCATTTTGTGTAGTTTTGCTCTTTTGGTTTTCTCTTTGCTTTCATGTTCCCATTAATAATAACCAATTTGAAGATTCCTAAATGGGAAATCTTGAGTAATTTTATGCCTTTGGTTATTATATTTGGCCCCCATATTTGTGCCTTAGTTAAAAACCCCAAATTGTAGAATCCAAAATTGGGGTTAGCCCACAATACCGTGTCCCACTTTTTGGCCAAGGTAAAACATTGAAATCACTATTTTTCACCAAATTTTCATTTTATGAAACCTATAGCAGCTAAACCATTAATAATTTGGTGTTAGAATTGGCTATGGCTACCAAGACCTAGAGGCCAAATGGAAAGCACAAGAGATAGAGAATAGAATGTGACAAGAATAAAATGTATTCTTATCAATATGATTCAATAATATGATTGTGGTATATAATGTAGTAGAGACCCCTTGGTTATATAGCCAAGGTGAGATGCAAGATGTCATAGGATTATGACAAGTGTCTTAATCATACGACATGAGACAACTAATCACACTTACCTAGGCTCACATGTGTTACAAGGCAAAAGATAAAATGACAACTAATGACAACTAACACCTTCTAGAAAGATTCCTTCCTATGGCCTAAGTAAACTTAACATGTGCAAATAAGTCCCCTAGTAATGAATGAACTAGGTACAAGACTTTATTTACACCAACACCCCCCCCCTTAAGTGTAACTTAGGGAGTAGCAGATTATTATGCAAATGACACAAAGATGGGTCTTAGTTATGAGGCCATGTTAGGTACCCATGTACAATGCAAATGAAATATCTCACAAATGGAGAAAAGGAGAAAACCCAGTGGGAAAAAACTCCTACCCAAAAGAGAGATGAAATACAAAAAAGAAACGCTCTCAATGAAGAATGAGTAGGTAAAAACCCCATGTGAAGAAAAAGACCCCCCCATAAGAGAGAAGAAGAGATACAATGCAACCCCCCCTCAATGTTGAGTCTCCAACAATGATGGTAGAAGCTCAACATTAAATGTTGAAGATGATCCAATCTCGTCGAACAACATTCCTCCCCTTAGGAAGAAACAAAACCATGGGTGTATGTAGGATGTCAAGAAGATGGATGATGGATGATGCCTCCGAAGCATGCTCAAGTGTCTCCATGTCGATGCCGAAAGATGACACACTCCAAACAAGCGTTCTAGGCCACACTATTGAAGAGGACAATCCATAATCTAGTAGAGATGAATGTAGAGCACAATCCAAAGACAAAGATATCTCCTCTGAAGACAAAGAAGCGTCCTCCAAATGTTGTCCAAAAGTATCCACACTCATGCCAAACTACAAAGAATGATAATGTAGAGAATGAACAAGAGGGTCAAAGTGTTCCCTCACAACAACTGAAGAAGGATCTTCTTCATCAAAGAGAAGATGAATTTCATAAATGATGTCCCCCAAATATGCAAGATGAAATTCCACGAACAATTTTGAAATACCTGTCAAAAAGCCATCCAAGTATCCAAATTTGGAAGACTATGCATGTCTTGCTACACTAAATCACAAGGAACCCAAACTGTGGAATCACAAGTATCCTCAGCTACAATAGTAGATGAAGGAGATAGAGTGCATGACTCAAGAATTGGATCTAATGTGAGAACTCCCAAGTTCAAGAAGCAAAATGTCTCCTCTGAATCATGATTCATACCAACAACCGAAGGAACAATGTCATCATCAGAAGAAAAATCTGCAAAGGTATACAACCAAGATGAATGATCAACCACCCCAATAGTAATGATCTCTCTACTATCCAAGTCTCGAATGATGACTGAATCAGGCGTGAACTCCATAGTTCTCCCATTTCCACCATGTGTAATATGATATATGGAAAGAAGATTGTTTGTCAAATGAGGAACAAACAAAACATCTTGGAAAGTGTTGTCCCCAAAACTAATAGATCCCTTCCAATTACACTCACGTATGTATTGTTTCCCATCAAGATAGGAGACATAGTACAAGGATAAAAAGAAGAAAATAGAGACTGCGAAGATGCCATATGATGAGATGCTCCTGAATTTGAAGCCATCTCCCTGATCCTCGACCTAAAAAAGCACAAAAATCTTGTCCTTTATTTTATGATGTAGATGCTTGACCTTTTTCCTTTTAGACTATTTTGAAGGAGAAGGAGGTGATTCAAACATTCTAGAAGTCAAATCAATGTGATTATTTTTTAGAAGATTTTTCCACTCACCAATATCCTTCTTATAACAATAGTGTTCTTCATGTCCATCCTTCTTGCAATATGCACAAGTAGGCATCTCCTTCTTAGATGATTACTCTTTTTAAGATGATTTTTTTCTTTGCTTGATCTGAATGTGGATTATCCTTTGCATTCTTTTGTTTCTTATCTGATTTTGATTCTTTCACCTAACTAACCAACAATGTCCGAGATTTAGAAGTCTTGATGAGACCCATTGAGATAAGCTTTTGTTGCTCATGTATCAACATCTAAAAAAATGATGCAGACAAAGGTGTAGTATATGCAGACCCCATAGTCAATCTATGAGTATGAAAGCTAGAAACAAAAGAAGCATAATCAAGACCAAGTTTATTCATTATATTGTAGACCAACTAGATGTCCTTATTAATTCCACATGCTTTACATTGCTCTCTTAGATCATTAACCTTAGTGATGTAGTCTTGGATGTTGTCAAAGTTCTTAGGATCAAGGCTCATCAGTTCATTATCAATTTGATAGCCTCTTACTTCATTTGTAGTACCATACAATGTTTTCAATTTTTACCAAGCTTCATGAGAATTTTTACATGATTAAATTTGGAACAACAAATCTTGAGAAACTAGTCTACGAAGACACACAAGAGCTTTGGTATGTTTGATCATCCATTTTAACTTTTTATCTGCATCTGTATGTTCAAGTACCTTATTTTCAACATATAGAATGTGACCTTTTGTCATTAGAATACTCCATGCATTTTGATGCCATGTTGAATAATTATATGATGTGAGCAAAGGAACCTTAGAATGATCCATGAAAATGAGAGAGAAAAAGCAAATAGATCAAAGCAATGCACCAAGAGACCCCCCCAAATCACTCAATCGAGAAACCCCCAAGCAATATATGATTTGGCACTTTATATTTAGTGCGTTTATAGTTGCTAAATGCCAAAAACAACAAGCTAGACTTGATCTTAGTGCATGTGGATGCCAAAATAGGCCATAGAATCAAGTACAATTTTTGGTACAAAATAAGATCAATCTGATCATACCACTAAAAAGTACACAAAAAATTATGCACTTAAAAAAAAATTGCACCCAAAAAAGTTGTTGTGGGAGCAAGATATGAGCTCCTAAAGTTCCCAAAATGAGGACGAAGCAACAACACCTATGAGAATCTAATTTTTTTGGAAACACTAGATACTAAAACCAAAATTTGATTGCACCACTACAAATAGCATGAAAAATTAGCCCAAAAAAAAAAAATTGCTTGAAAAAAGGAGCCAAAATGATCGAATTATGGAGCTCTAAAGTTGAAATGCAAAATCAAAAAGCTCATCTATGAGGGGGGGAATTTTTTTTAAGATGTTGACATCATTGTTGACGTGATGATGATGTCAGTCGCTCGATTAAAATTGGAAGCTTCGAGGGTGTAAAAAATAATATTCCCTCCTAGTTGGAATATGCTCCTATTCCCTAGCTTAAACTTAATGGGTGCTAGAATGTCGCAGAGGAATATTCTCTTCCAGCAAATATGCTTTTGGAATCTTCTGATTCTTTTTTTTCTACCGGTAGACACCTTTGACCACCAATTTATATTTCTTTTTCCAGTAGTTATGAAGTTTGGCCGTTGCTTTGAAAAGGGGCCCTCGTGGGGTACTTCGATGCTGCATGGATGAACCGGAAAGTGTCGTATGGTGGCTGTCTAAGGGGCTTGATACCTTGGTACTTGTCGAGTATGGCAGAGTACCATGTACTCTATGTACTCGACTCCCTTCTTTTTTCTTTTTTCTTTTGGAGTTTTAAAAAACAAACTTTTGCAAATAAAATTAATCTAAAAACTTTATAATAAATTTTGGAAATTTTTCGAAAATAACCTAGATTTTTTTAAAAAAGTGCCAATAGAAATAATTTAATAAATTTTTTCGTACTAACTATAATTATGATGCTTGGGGGGGGCGTACATCTCCTTGGGAAAAAGTTTTTTGCCTCACCGGACAACTGCTCTAATTTGGACGATTTGGTAGTCGATCTTAGGGTTTTTGGGCCTTCTGGACATGATGGAAGGGTCAGATTTAACCCAAAATGCTCCAAAATTGTAGCCACCTTTTGGATCTAGCAACCACTATTCAACATTAAATCCTCATAGATTTAGACTCGTATGTCCAATTTGGAGGAAACAAAAAGAAAATTCGACTTTCTTGAACCTTTCAGATGCAATGGTGAGCTTAGATTTGCACCAACAAGTTCTAATTTACCATCTCTCTTCAAAAAAAAAAGACTCTCCAATGGCACCCAACCCGCTTTGATACCATGTTAGAATTGGCTATGGCTGTTAAGACCTAGAGGCCAAATGGAAAGCACAAAAGAGAGAGAATAGAACGTGACAAGAATAAACTATATTCTTATCAATATGATTCAATAATATGATTATGATGTACAGTGTAGTAGAGACCCCTTGGTTATATGGCCAAGGTGAGATGCAAGATGTCATAGGATTATGACAAGTGTCTTAATCAAATGACATGAGACAACTAATCACACTTACCTAGGTTCACATGTGTTACAAGTCAAAAGATAAGATAACAACTAATGACAATTAACACCTAGAAAGATTCCTTCCTATGACCTAAGTAAACTTAACATGTGTAAATAAGTCCCCTAGTAATGAATGGACTAGATACAAGACTTTATTTACACCAACATTTGGAGATGATGTGAACTAGTGATTTGTGAGGATTTATGTGTAGATTTTAAATAATATATATTTTTAATTTAGAAATAAATTGTGATTTTTTACGTAACTTTTAATAACTTGTTTTTATAGTAAAAACATTTTTAAAAGGGCGCACACGGCTGGTTACAGAGGTGCAATTGCTCACGACCATTGAGGCTTGGCTTGCATGTCATCTCCTATCTATTCATGTGTGATCTAATACTTGTTATGTGCTTGGTGTGTGGTGTTGTGAGTGTGGGGGGGTTCCTTTGTGCATTCGGGGAGGTTTGACCTGTTATTGTTTCCTTTTATGTTGTGTTGGGCTCGATAAAAGCTTCTGTCTTCTACATGTATTTTCTACATTAGTCATTGTTTTCTGCGGCCAAGTTTGGTGAATTCTTCAACCTTCTTGGGTTCGGCCGCTATTGTTCCTTTGTGGAGGAGGTTCTTTTTTTTTTTGACCTGGCAAGAAGTGTTTGGTCCCACTAACATGGATAACCCCAAAGGGGGTTTGTCTCGAGATAGTGGCTTTCGCCTGCAAAAATTGAATGGTTGCTTCGAATGATTGATGGATCGACCGGTGTTGATTATTCAACCTAAATCTATAGTAGAAGATGTTGAATATCTTAGTAATCATGTTTTGATTTACAAGTTCATGGGGTTGCAAGTGATGCTTCCTTTTCTAGATACTTGGATTTGTAAAACTTGGAACCCAAAGTGGGACTTTGATATTTTGTTGGTAGCCAACATTTTTTTCTTA